>JACAXG010000959.1:0-18742 GCA_018881555.1 Amblyornis subalaris | reverse complement strand
GTTCCTGGTCACACAAGAGGAAGTGGATGCGAAGGAGAAGGTAAATACTAGTGTCCAATAGTATGTGCAGGTGGTTGCCCAGCGGCTAAAAGACCTCAGGGAAAGAGGGTTTTTGACTCAATCTGCCCCCCTGGATTTCTCTCCATGATATTACCCCGGGAGATTGGGTACTTACCAAGAGTTGGAGGGAGAAATCATTAACACCATCTTGGGAGGGTCCTTTCCAGGTGCAGTTGACCACCAAGACTGCTGTAAGAACTTCTGAGAAAGGATGGACCCACATTAAGAGAGTTAAGGGACCAGTAGCACTACCAGGAGAAGAAAAGGATCAACCAGCACTTGAAACCCCGTTGGAAAATTCCTCGACAACTTAAAAGTTATCTTCTCATGTTGTTGTTACAGTTGAACTGACATGGTTATTAGTTAACGTTTGTCTTTTTGTGATTTACTAGTTGCATTTTACTAGTGATAATTGAAGTTGCAATAAAGCCAAATCTGTGTCTAAGTATAACCCCTTACCCGAGTGGAGTTACCGGGACACAGGAAAGCAAGCCTTCATCCCAGATAACTGTGCTATTTCTTTCGTTTGGAGCCAGAAGCCCCCATCATACCAACAGTGGAAATTAGAGCAGGAACATTGAAATTGGACACTAAGACTTTCCCCTGTCTGAATACCACAGAAGAGAGGTTACCACCCAGGAGAGGGGCAAAGAGGAAAGGATCAGTAGAGAGGAGGATGGCCGCGAAGGAAGACAGGAGTGAATCACACTGCGGATTGACCTCCCTCAGAAACATCAGTGTGATATTTACCAACAAGAAGCTTTGGTATGCCCTCATTTACCTCCTGATCCTGAGGTTCCCCCTGGCAGACTCTGAAAGGCTCAGATGTAACCAATGTTATAAGACTGTGTATCAGACTGAGGGAAACTCGTACAAGATTAAGCACTCCTTCCGGGCGCATACCTATGTGAATCCTAGCTGTTATAACCTCTCCACATTAGGTACGTGCTCAGAACGAGGCATAAAATATTGGATTGGTAAAAATTTAGGTAATTTGGCACAAAAATCAAAAGGAGAGTGTCCAATGCAAGRTGATTGGCTATGCTTCAATTTCAATTATATCTCAAAGAAAGAARRCCTTCYAAAAAGAAASACATATGATGYTGATTTAATTCSGRAAGTAGTAGTAAATGAACGAGAAAAACAGAAAGAGGGAGATCCACTGGCATCCAATAAAAATTTGTTCATGGATTTGGCAGAATGGATTGGCCGACAACTAAATTTAACAAATTGTTGGATTTGTGGGGGAACCCTCGAGTCAGAGACACGGCCATGGAAAGGAGTAAGTATTGGACCTGTTGATTTACTTAAACTGGATCATGACATCTCCCTGACTCGAAGAGATGGAAAAATGGCAACTAAGTAGTGCAGTTATAGGGGATGAATGCCTTTGGAGAAAGGGGAAAAGGTTCACTATAGAAGTGGGAGAAACTGTGTGTAGAAGGTACTTGGCTACGGATGGAAATAAGCAATTGTGGTTGCCACGTGAACCGGAGATTTTCTGGTCGAGGGGGAAGATGAAAGACAAGACGTGTGTTTTACATCCCCAGGAACAAYTATATCAATGCTGRGATACAAAAAGCCAGCYGTATATGSCTCTTCCCCAAGTTTCTAAATATTGGGTCTCAATCTCCAGCATCCAGCCGGATTTTTGGGAAGCCCCCCGAAATGTGTTTTGGATCTGAGGTAAGAAGGCATACTCCCGGTTGCCATCTCGATGGCGGGGCAGTTGCACCCTGGGGGCCATTCAGCCTGGTTTCTTCTTGTTATCCGAAGAAGCCGGGGATCACCTGGGCGTTCCCCTTTACAATGACTTAAGAGATCCAAGAGACATGACACTGGAACCCAAAAATGGGGGGAAGAAGAGTGGCCACCCRAGAGAATCCTCCAGGTTTAYGGTCCAGCAACTTGGGCCCAGGAWGGGACCYGGGRATATAGAACCCCCATTTRTATGTTAAAYAGGATCATCCGGCTACAGSCATTGATCRAAAKTATCACCAACCAAACCTCCACGGCCCTAGAACTACTGGGCACCCAGCAGACACAGACCCGAACTGCCATATACCAGAATCAACTTGTCCTGGACTACTTACTGGCCGAAGAGGGTGGCGTCTGTGGAAGATTCAATACCTCAGATTGTTGTTTACATATTGACGATAACGGAGAAGCTATATTAAAGATCACACAAAACATCAGAAAGATAGCCCATGTACCGGTCCAGAAGTGGCATTCTATCACCACCGCAGAATGGTGGAAAGGCATGTTTCAAGGGGAATGGTAGAAGAAAGTTGGAATTATAGCAGGATTTTCTTTAACAGGACTTGTATTCCTCCCATGTTTGATTCCTTGCATTATAAGGTTAATAACATTGGTTGTACAAAGTATGCCTCTAATTCAGGATCTACAGGCTAATAGATCCTTGCCAATCCTGGGCCAAAAAGTACTCAGACTCCAAGAATCCAAAAAGGGTAAGAAGGGTCAAGAGGACCCAAAAGGTATATGATCAATTTAAATGATTGAATACCATTGAGGAGGAAATGACCACATTTGTCTAATGTAAAAGCCAATGATTCAGACAAAAAGAAAAAGGGGGGATTTGTTATAAATGAGTTGGTCTAATTGGCTTTTACATGATTAAGAAGCTGTTAATTTAGGAAAAGTTATTAAAGTTGTTAGAGTAGTTAACTGTTAAAGCAAGTTGTGTGTTTTAATGCTGTTTAAAAGGTCTTATTTTATTGAATTTTTGTGGTTCTAACTTGGAGACTGAGTGTGTTTCAGGAACGGCAAAGGTACATTCGTAAAGGACCAGAGGTTATTTTTAACCGTCAGTTGGAGACCTGTAACCCACAGCTATGGTAACCATGCATACCACTGAAGGGACATTCCAACTTTTTCCCGCTGAAAGTGAGGATGACATCACCCGCAGGAGAAGCCCCTAGACACAGTTGAGCCATTGGACGGGAGGATTGACGTCATTCTCAGAGACAACCAATGGACTGCCTCCCAGGGGAACGGCCCATGGGCGTTCCTGGGYGGTACTGGGCGGGAACAGGAAGATATAAAAAGGGACTGACAGCCGTCAGAAGTGCTTTTTGCTCCTGGGCTAGCCAGGCAAAGCCCGGTGCTGCTTCAGGCTGTTTTTCCAGCTCTGCTCAGGATTTGCTGAAGCAGAAAGGCAGCGCTGAGGGACTCTGGCTCCTGGGTTTTGTACCCGTGCAGGCTCCTCAGGTTCTTAATCCCCGTGTTCCCGGGTATTCTGGTTTATTCTGTTTTATTTCATTTCATTTCATTTCTCGGTTATTGAATCTTTTTCCCCCTTTGGGGTTCCCGGACTTTTGGAGTTTCCAGTTTTTCATGTTTTCCTTTTTCGGTGGTTATTCCGAAGTTTTTTTTTGGTTAATAAACAATTTTTATTTTTTTTAATTGAACTTTGAGAATTGTCTTTATTTATGACAAGATCCATACTTAAATAGTTGATGTGGATCTGTGCAAGTGCCATCTTGTAACAGTCCTCATTTAATACAGCACTGGTTTACAGATACAGCCTGTGAAGCACAAATTTTAGATGTCTTTCGAGAGATGCTTGTAAACAAGAGATTTGTAGTCTATATTTTGACCAGCTCTGTAGGGTTTTTTCGTAAGTGGCTAAATGGTGTTCTGCTGGTGAATCACAGGTATCAGTGTGGTGTGGAGCTTCCTGGATCAGCAACTGCCTCAGACGCAATGGTCATTTAGTTATTGGCATTTTGTAGCAGTTTTTCCTGTTTCGGATTAAAATATCCCCATGGGTAAGGTTCTGCATTGAGGCTGAGGCATGGGAGATGTGGGGTTGGCTCAAAATCTTTGGTTCTGTGGTACTTGAAACAAACTTTAAAATAACCAGCCTCTAACTAATCTGGCTGTGAACAATTCCTTTTCCACCAACCCTTATCCAGTAGGATCTGCATTGTTACTGTAAACCCTGAATATTCTGCCTTAATGTCAGTAAAGTCAGCAACAAGAAGAAAACCACTACACTTCTCAGAACTGTATATATCCTATACATATTCATATCTAGATGAACATCCTATTTCTGGCCCTTTTAAGATATATAATCATTCATGGGATTACAGGTTAAATCCAACAAACCAACAGCTTAACACGGAAGGTGAAATACATAGGAATGTTAATGTTTGATGCTGTTCTGCCTTTACAGTATGCATTTCTAAACTAATTACATTTTCCTTTCTGAATAAAGTTATTTTTTTTGGTGGTGCCAGTGTTGATTAAACTGAAGGCAGGTAACTGAATTTATTTTAAGAAATTAACATTCATTTATGATGTATATCTGAATCTAGATGAGGAAAAGTGGACYGGCCTTTGCTTTTTGAGATAGTCTCTTTGGTGAGATGTACCTGCCCATTTGACTTGTGGAGCTTGGTTGGAGCTGATTCAAAGGCTTCTTGATTTTCGCAGCAAGGCTGGCGTTTAATGCCGAAATCTGTCCTCAGCAGAAAGGTAACCAGATGAGGGCTGAAGGCTAGAATTCCACAGAAAATGTGAAGATACCTGAAAGGTGTTTTGGGTGAGTTGAGAGGAAGAACAACCACTCCAGGAAATTCTGCAAGGATAAATCTGCTCCAGTTTCCAGTGGGCAAGTTGTCAAACAGAAGAGGAGGGCTGATGTTACTTCAACCCTCTTCTAGGGATCTCCAGTTCATATTTATTAGATGTAAGGAATGTGTACTATAACCAGGACTAGAGGGGCTCTGCCCCCAGACAGGTGCAGGAAAGGGACAGTCAGCTCTCCTGGACTGTGTGGATCGATGGCCTGGCACATCAGACCCATAACAGTACAAGGTTTTGGTTGACACCAGTGCACAATGTACCCTGATGCCATCAAGATATGTAGGGACGGAATTCCCCTCTATTCCTGGGGTGGCAGGGGGATCCCAGCAGCTGACTGTACTGGAAGCTGAAGTGAGCCTGACCGGCCACAAATGGCAAAACAGCCCTGGCCCAGGGGCCCTGTGTATCCTGGGCATAGATTACCTCAGGAGAGGCTATTTCAAGGACCCAAAAGGGCATTGGGCTTTTGGAACAGCTGCTGTGGAAACAGAGGGAATTAGACAGCTGGTCCCTGGTGTCTGAGAGGACCCTTCTGCTGTGGGATTGCTGAGGGTCAAAGAACAACAAGCACTGATTGCTGCCACAGCAGTGCATCGTCGACAGTACTGCCCCAGCCGGGACTCCGTGAGTCCCATCCATGAGATGATCTGTGAACTGGAGAGCCCGGGAGGGTCAGCAAGACTCGCTCAGCCTTTAGTAGTCCCGTATGGCCTGTGCATAAGTCTGAGGAAGAGTGGAGACTGACAGTGGAGTGTCGTGGCCTGAATGAAGTCACACCATCACGGAGTGCTGCCGTGCTGGACGGGCTCGAAGTTCAGCGCGAACTGGAGCCTGAGGCAGCAAAATGGGGCCACCATCGACATTACTGATGTGTTTTTCTCCATTCCATCAGCAGGAGAGTGCAGGCACATTTTCCTTTCACCTGGAGGGGCATTCAGTACAGCCCTGCAGCTGGAAACACAGCCCCACTATTTGCCGTGGACTGCGCCGGAAAAGGGTGAGGCTCCGCAACACTTGCAGTACATGGATGGCATCATCGTATGGAGCAACACAGCAGAGGAAGTTCTTGAGAAAGGAGAGGAGATAATCCAGATCCTCCTGAAAGCTGCTTTTGCCATAAAACAGAGTAAAGTCAAGGGACCTGCCCAGGAAATTAATCGTTTAGGAGTAAAATGGCAAGCTGGATGTCATCAGATTCCAATGGATTTGGTCATCAAAATAGCAGCTCTGTGCCCACTGACCAGCAAGAAGGAAACACAAGCTTTCCTAGGCCTTGTGGGTTTTGGAGAATGCATATGCCAAGAGTACAGTCAGACGTGACATGGAAGAATGATTTGAAGTGGGGTCCTGAACAAATTAAATGGTTTGTGCAGTCGCCCTTGGGCCAGTCAGAAGAGGGCAAGATGTGTGTCCTGGGTTAGTCACACATTCTATTACCACCCACAAAAGCTGGATAAATTTCATAATTACACATCTGGGACTCCTTATCTCAACTGAGATAAGCACTCCGGCAGACAGCAAGCACCACCCACCCTGATTATCTGATCTCAGCTAATAGCCTATTGGCACCACCCAGCTTGACTAATAGCCCAACCTTGGATCATCGGAGGACCCTGGGGATCATCTCATCCAAGCTCATTACCTAAGCAACCAATAGAACATCGGGAAGATCCTCTTCCATTGTGAAAGTCCCCGCCCCTGGGGGAGGTGCCAGCCAGGAAACACTACATAAAACAAGGGTTTTGGATGGGAGAAAGCACCCTCAACTCGACGGGACTCCACTCTCGGGACTCCACTCTCGACGGGACTCTCGACTCGACTCAACTGGACTCCGCTCCTCGGAACTGGACTCAGCTACTCCACTCCACTACCGGGACTGGACTGCCAGGCCTTTCTGCAGGACCAGTGCCTAACTGGACTACACAGCTACCACCCTTGTCAAAAGGGTGTCAGGTTGTACCGTGACTCTGTCAGTTTGTTTAAGCGGGTGTTTCTGTATTACTGCATTTATTTTAACCTTTTTTTATTAAAATTGTAATTTTGACCTAAAATCTCTTGAGGAATTTTATGTGGGGTTAATTTCCCCTGCTGGTTCACAGTCAAATCAGCACAGCCATAAAACAAAGTAAGGTCAAGAGATCTGCCCAGGAAATTAATCTTTTAGGAGTAAAATGGCAAGCTGGACATCGTCAGATTCCAATGGACTTGGTCATCAAAATAGCAGCTCTGTCCCCACTGACCAGCAAGAAGGAAACACAAGCTTTCCTAGGCCCTGTGGGTTTTTGGAGAATGCATATGCCAGAGCATAGTCAGATGTGACATGGAAGAATGATTTGAAGTGGGGTCCTGAACAAATTAAATGGTTTGTGCAGTCGCCCTTGGGCAAGTCAGAAGAGGGCAAGATGTGAAAATGTAGTGGGTTGACTCTGGCTGGATACTAGGCACACATCAAGGGCACTCTATCACTCCCCTGTCCAAGTGGGCACATGAGAGAAAATATGGAAGCAGGCTGAGGGCATGGTCCTGTCACAAGACCAGCTGCTCCTGCTGCCTGCTCTGCCTTTGGCATCTGCCGTGCTGCGGGTGTGCAGCTGCAGCAGGATTTTCTGTGGGAAGAGATGCCACTGCTGACATGGCCCTGGGACGCCGGGGGCCCATGGCTGTGCCCCTCAGCACAGGCATACCACCCACAGTGGGGCACGAGGGGACGGGGAAAGGCATTAGAAAGGAGAGAAAACAGCGCCCAGTGGAGTATTCGTGGGTTCCGTGCGTCTGGCTGGACTCGAGCCTCGACGCTGGCACCCGCATCTGAGGGCCTGGTGCTGCTCCAAATGATGGGTGGGTGACTCACCCCGAAGGTGCCTGCTCAAGGCAAGACGCAGACGAAGCACAGGTGAAATACAGGAACCAAGCGAGAGGCAAAGGGTTCAGGAGTGGGGTCTCCACAAAGCTCTCCTTTATTGGGGAATAGGATGAGGGTTCTGGGCAGGAAAGCTCTGAGGGAGAAGCCCCCGAACTCAGGTAGAACATCAGTTTTCACGGAGGGAGGAAAAGGGGAGCAGCAAGGACATACAGCCGGGGAAAGGGCATATGGGAGGATCTGAGGGTCCAACAGCAAATCAGCTCAACTGAAGGGAGGGTACAGAATATGAGAACCAATCATCAACCGAGTAAGACAGAACTTTCCAGAACAAAGGGTGGAACATAAGCTTAACTGACAACCTTGGTACAGATGAGAGAGAGAGAGAAGGGGGTGGGTTCTATACACTAGTCCCATCCTCCGACTCCTCCTCTGAAAGGGAGGGATCGGCATCGGAGGCAGGGTCTCCAGTAGGGGCCATAGCCACATTAGGGGAACTACCCACCACAGCCCAGAGATTGTGTGAAGGAAATAACAATTTATTTCCTTTTCTTTGGATAGAGAGTTGCAAGAGCCTTGGTAGCACTGCTGGCACAGTGACCTCTTGGAGGGCAGGGCAGAGTCCTGGGGCCTGGGGTCTGTCCTCTTTGTGGGGCACCAGACCCTACAGGAGCAGAGAGGCTGTGGCTTCTGCCCTGAGCAGAGGGACCTGCCACTGTCACCACCCCTGCCCCAGGTCCTCCTGGGGCTGGTCCCRCTCTGCAGGGATGGCACAGGTGGGGGGCAGCTGTGAAACACAGGGTGGGAGGTTTAACACTGCCTGCTCTGCTCCTGATGAGCTGACTGGTAGTGACCGTCTCCCTTTTTCTCCAAACCAAGGTCGTCAGTGTTTCTGTGCTTGTATTATGAGAAGGATAGAATGTAGGTTTGTGGTTTAATGGAGAGCAGAACTGTGTCCAAATTCAATTGATTTCACTTTTTCTTGGATGACGTTTTTTCTGTGAAAAGTCTGAAAATCAAGGACATCTTTTTGGAAGTGCTCAGAATTCAGTGTCTGTGACCTCAAAATAGTAGGACCAAGTGACCCCTCAGAACCTTGAACTGACTAAGCAAAGGCACAAACTCTTTTGGCTTTTTTTTAGAGGGAGAAAAAAAAACCCAAACCCAAACCTGTTTTGGATCCACTGAAAAATCTGACTTGTTCAAGAAAGTATAATTTTGAATGTGCAGATTTTCTGCTTATCATTCATTCAGATGCTTGTGAAGCCAGACCAGTCATGCTCTTTTTAATGGTTTAGCACAGCTGATTGAAATAAAATCACTTGAAATTTTGGCCTCAACTTTCAATGAAGGATCATCTGAAGAGATATTGCTGAATACCATGACAGCCATTTTTGACAAGGGATTCCATCCTGAGCTAGTCAATCCAAATTTTAGTGAGGCTCTTTCCCTGAAGGAGTAAGTTTATGGCAGGGGAAAAAACATCCCTCTTCTACATTCTCTGAAGAGCTCTGAAGATCATTTCTCTGTACTATTGGAACAGATTACTTTTCTTTAATATTGATAGGATATTTTATCCTTTCAGTACCTAGAGCCATGGAAGCAGAAGGCTGGAGAGTGTTTCTAGCGTTTATTTGCAGTGAGCAGTGATTGATACAGGTTCACTTGGTTCATCAGCATTGCTACCATCCCTGGTTCTTTGTTAACTTGTAGTTCTAACACTTCTGTCACAGAATAAGGGATATTAAAGGAGGAATAATTTATATGAATAAGGGCACATAGCAAGACAGAGACATGGTGATGGATTTCCCAGAAAGCTAAACACTAAACCGGTACTAGAAGACTGCCATTGAATCAAGTGTGTTTTGATTCAGTTTCAGGTGCTTCCCTTTTTGATCATGCTGTTTCCAGTAACTTGACTTTACGTCCTTACAAAGCAAAGTTTGAACTGTGTTTCAGATTCAATATTCCATGTTTCAGAATATTTACAGATTTCATCCTATATAATTGAGAGAAACCAATTTAATTTCTATCTATGCCTCAACATTTTAAGATTGCCACGTGCAGGAGGCAGCTGAGAAAAAGGAAAGGAGCTCTGTCCCCGGGGAGACTTTGCCTGACAGCCGATCAGGACTGGGCTGCAAGCCACCCCCACCCACCCTTGCAGGCGGGCTGGATCCCCAGATGCCCGGGAAAAAGCACATCAAAGCAGTCGAGTGCACCACGAGGGGCCAGCCGTGTTTTAGCATCTTGGGAGCGGGGGCTCGCCCGCAGGTTCAGCTCCCCACCCGGCGCCCCTTCACTTTTCTTTCCCTGCGGTCCTGCTTCTTCCCTGCCTCTGTTCCTGTCCGCACTCCCGAGGCAGCCCGTCGCCGCGATGACCCGCTCCGCCCGCCAGTTTCGGTTCCTTGCCCATTCTTCACCGACGCAGCAGCCGACAGAGCCCGCCGCCAGCCGCCGCCCGCGCCCTGTTGGTGGCCGCCGGCAGAGACGGGCAGCCGCTGCTGCTTGAGAGCCGCGCCGAGCCACGGAGACGCCACAGCTCGCAAGGCGCTTCCAGCAGACGCTGGCAGGGCCCCC
Source organism: Amblyornis subalaris (assembly GCA_018881555.1). Lineage (NCBI taxonomy): Eukaryota > Metazoa > Chordata > Aves > Passeriformes > Ptilonorhynchidae > Amblyornis > Amblyornis subalaris. The sequence continues at coordinate 8,634 of JACAXG010000959.1, read as the reverse complement.
GGTATTCTGGTGGTGATGTTCTGTTCGTTTTTCCCCCCTTTTTTTCCCTCTCTTTTCTATCCCCTCTTTGGCGGGGACAGTTTTTAATAAACAGTTCTCAGATATAATATTGCTGCGTGGGCGCTTGATTTTCGTGTGAGAAATGTATCAAAAGACTCCCTCCTGGCTCCCCTTAGGTCGGGATGGGAGAATAACTGAAAAAGAATCGCATATTACAGTGAAGGAAACGGTAACTAATCACCTGCTTGATGTTTCTTTCTTTGTTGTTGTTTCTTAAAGATCCAAACTCCTGGCTTTCTGGACACTCACTTAGCAATGCAGCCAGGAACTCCTTTTCAAAACTGATGGACAAGCTGTGCATGATGATGGAGACAGTTCCACTGACCCATTTGCAATTTAATGCAAAGAAACACTGGAACCATGGGGAGAGAACAACAAAAAGCACAAAGCATGGGGGTGGAAAACGAAATTATTACTAATAATGAGAAGCCTGGGGAAACTGCTCAGTAAGAGGAAACCTCGGAAGTGAACCCCCACGGCAGCATTCCTCATGCTACTTCACTCAGAGGTGTAGGAGCACCCTCTGCCCCAGGCAAAAAAAGACCGAATCTCAGGGTTTAAGAGCTGAAATTTTATTGAACTTCAGTTGAAGGAGATCAGGAGGGTGTCGGGGATAGGTAAAACCTTACGAAATGAAGGCGTTGTTACTCTTGTAAAATCATGGCTCACTTTTGTTACTTCAGCTGACAGAAGGCCTCACCGACTCCCACGCAGCTGCTGCGCCACAGCCTGCCTCTCCAGCCGTGGCTTTCTAGCTGCCCGCTCCCCCGCAGCGCTTCTCTCGTGCCAGCCCCCACACCCCCCGCGCGGTGGCTTCATTAGCGGCAGTCCCATCGGCCCCTCCTGGGCCCCCGCCCCGGACCCACCGAGTCCCGCCACCCCTCTAGGCCCCCTGGCCCCCCAGCGCATGCTAGGCCGGGCCGGGCAGAGCGGGGCCGAGCGGAGCGCAATAAGCTACAGCTGTGGGGCCGACTCGCCGCAGCCCCCGCTCCCGGTGCTGCTGCTGCATGCTGCATGCTGCTGCTGCTGCTGGGACCTGCCTATCTGGAGGAAGACTGCAGCATTCCAGCTGACTCCATGGTCAACTGCTGCTTCACTACCAGCGGCCCACTCGGCCTCCCCCACCAACCCTCTGGGTTTACCTGCCTCTGCCCCCTACCCCATCCTCCCCTGGCCCTGCCAGCCTCCGCTTGCCCAGATGCAGCTGGCTTTGGGAGTTATCCTGACTTGGGGCTCATAAATTACAACCTACACGATAGATTTATGCCTTAAAAGGAATGCTGATGGTACCGAACTTCGCTGTCAGAAATGCCAAGAGTCCGCGTTAAGATACGGAGATTACTACAGGAGAGTGGTGTATCTTCCCATCATGTTATAGTTTGCTTGGAGTCCATAAGTGCTACCTATGTTCTTGTGCCTGGTATCTGGAAAAGCCTAATGAAAATGACATTAACCTTAACACAATACACAGTCTGGCTCTCAGATTACCGTGATTTATGCATAGCTCAAGCCGCAGCTCTGCAGCGGATGCAAGCTCCTGTGTTTGCTATTCAGTTAACAGACGATGGTGTGTGTACTCAAAACCCGGAATGCACATGGACTATCTTCCCAATATTTAAGGCGTTATTAACCAGATCTCTGTTTAAACTAACTTTGTATTTTCAGTGAGCTGTGGATTTTGACAGGTTTATTTATTGGAGAGATTTGGAGTTATCTCTATGTGAATGTAGCCTGTTTCTCCAGGTAGATGACATTCTGCCACTCCTTGCTAGGTAGATAACATTTTAGTTTGCAAGTGGGAAGATTCATATTTGTAAGGTATTGTGGGCCCTTGTAAAAATGCTGTAGGCCTCTCCTTAGAAATGCTTAGTGTAGTTACTAACGGAACAAAATGTGAGGCACAGGAATTAACTTTAAAGCCTGCATGTCAAACCATTGCACGATTTAGGGGAGTTACTGGGAACATTTATCTAACTGAGGCCCATGGCAGGCTTAGCCGCTTGTTAATTAAAAAGTACTTTTTATCTACAAAGGCTGTTCAAAGTTTATATATAATTAGCTCACAACTTTCCAGTGAGAAAAGACAGGCAGGATTGTGATAGCTTTACCCGTTCTCTTGTTTCCTATCCCACAACTTTAATAAGGTAGTTTTGTTGTGATTCCTTCCTACATGAAGAAACATGTGGCAGCATTTCGTAAAGATACAGCTATTTAGTGATTCCAGTGTAGATTCCATTATTCCTTGCCACTTATGAATTGGACCTGAGCTTGATATCCAAACAGTTACGATGACTTTGTAGCTCTTTCTATATATGTGTCAGTCTTACACACCCACTGATCTAACAGGGTTATATGTGCAAAACTCATGGCAGTATTATATAACTAGGCCCTTGATGCTTTATCCTTAGAATATTTATATCCCATTAGCTTTAATAGTCTAAGGTCAAATCTATTGTACTGACAATTACAGGAAAGCAGTCTTACCTGATCTAGTTTTAAATGCAATTTGCCAAGGCATGCAATGTTGTCATCTTTGGAGTACAGCTGCAATTTGGAAAATCATGCAAAATGGTGCTTATACTAGAAAAGTCCTGACTGTGAACGGATATTTTCCAATTATGTTTGCAGTTACCATGAGCTGTTCTCACAACTAAACTATGTAAGATCACAGGATATTTGCCACACCTTTATAATCTCTCCAGTAAATTTATGTTGCTGCTATTTCATTTAAGAATCAGTTGTTTGTTTGCATATTGTTCATTGATGTTTAACTGTTGTATGACAAATTTTCAGTAGCTTTCTTGTAATGGTGGAGTTAAGATGAGCTAAATTCTGTTGTATCTGAAACTTTTAAAGGAACACTCTCAATTCTGACTAGTTTTGTTAAAAGATGTTAATTTTGAGTTCTGTTAAGTTCTGCAAGTTTAAATGATGATAGTTCTAAGTTCTGTTAAGTTTAAGTTCTGTAAAATCTAAATGATGTTAATTTCAAGTTCTGTTCAGTTTAAATGTTGCTGAATTTAAGTGATGTTAGGTTTAAGTTCTGTTATTTTACATTCTGTTCAGTTTAAGTTCTATTAAGATTACTTTCTGTTCAGTTTCAGTGAGGTTATCTTTAAGCTCTGTTAGGTTTGCTTTCTGTTACATTTAAGTGATGTTGAGTGCTGTTAAGTTTAAGTTCTGTTGAAATATGCTCATTTAATTTGAAAGATACAGTTCTTTTGTTACAGAGATAAGATGGAACCAACTGAAGCAATTATGATGGAGACTTGGTAAGCAATTATTTAAGAATATAAGATAATGAGTTGTGTTAAAATATGTGAAGATGCAGTTTCTAGATCCTTAATTTTCATCAATAATTTTAGGGGTGTAAGTGTTCTACATTGGTCATTTGAGCTAATTATTTATAAACACTCTTTGCTGTTTAATCTTCCACAGGTGACACAGAAAAATGAGTAACAATTCCCAGTTACGGATATCAGTAACTGTAAGCTGTTTAGTGTTTTCTCTCTTGCTTTTATTTTGCCTTAATTGTTATATATGCATAGATGTGTGGAAAAATATACTCTTGGTTTTTTAGAAGCAGTTACTGTTGGTGTATTAATGATTCTGCTTATGTTATTAATGTTATAACATTAATTCACTGACCTTTTATAACAGGCATTATCCCCACAAAGTTATTTGATGTTACACATATGCATCCTTTTGTTTGTTTGCAGTTTGTTCAAGGTACCATTGACTGCTTAGCTAGAGATAAAGACAAAGCTGGCTGCTGTACATACTTTTACATACTGTGGTGTAGTTATCTGCAAGGACTATGTACTTTAAAGAAGCTTTCCCAACTGCCATTGATAGAGGTTTGTCTGTAGGATATGTTAGGGGAGCCCTTCCAGTTAAGGCCTTGGCTCTGGCCAAGCCCTGGCCCTCGCTGGTTGGACGTATGCCAGCAGACCCAGGTGGTTCTGCTTTACAAATGTCATCAAGTCACTTTGGCTTGTCCATCTGGCCTTCTAAAAGCTGGATCCCCTTTCGAGGTACCCTTGGAAGGCTTGCCCGGGAAGGTTCTCCAGGTCCTCACTGTGACACACAGCTTGCCAGCTATCGCGGACACTGGGTGACGCTACAGTATTTAGGCAATTGCTGGTGTATTGTTCTGAATCCCTGTGCTTTCTCTGATGTACTCATGATTACATGTATTACCTTGATTACTTCTGCTCGGTGTGAGTTTCTTGCTTTATTACATGTATTGTCTTACTTTTATGGTGCCTTCGTGTTCATAGTGAGAGACGCGTATGTTATCAAAAACAACAAAGAAGGGGGAATGTGGCTCCTCAGAAACATTTACATAATGCACTATTTACACTAAAGTTTTTGCAGGCATTCCATCAATTTTGATCCCCGGCAGAGCGATACTGCCCTGAAGATTTGCATGTGCAGAACCAATTTCTGTATGTTTGATGTAAGGATCCACAATCGGGTGTGCAATGGCAAGGCCCAGCTGGTTTACTAACCTAGGGGAGAAGGTATCCATGTGTTTTATTGCCAACAGGTCTAAAGTGGTCACCTGCTCAACTGGACAAACATCGATCGCCTCCGAGAAGAGGAGGCCCCATGCGAGGAAAAATGATCTAATCACCTTCCAGCCCTCATAGCTGAGAAGGACATTCGGATAACATAAAGTCAGCATTTCCAGCTAACAGGACTCCTTCCTGCCTAAACAGCACGGCCCCTGAGCTCCAGCCATATGAGCTTTGGAACAGTAGCCAGTAACTTCCAAGCGCAGAAGCAGCAGCTCTCTTTCTGGGGACATTGGACACTATTTTTGTTTTCCTATGCTGTGGGTCTCTTTGTCGGTTGTTTTTGATGGGTTTTTATTGATTGTGGTCCATATTCTATGTATCTTGCGTGCAACAAATGATTGGTAACAGTCTTAGTAAGATAATGGCTTTACAGGTGCGGACTGTTTTGGCACTCAGGTACACAAACTCTTCGCACAAAAAACAAAGAAAGGGGGAGATGTTGTGGATAGGTAAAACTTGGCAAAATGAAGGCCTTGTTACTCTTGTAAAATCATGGTTCACTTCTGTTACTTCAGCTAAGTAAAAAGGGAACGAGCTCATCTGACTTAGAAGTAGAAAAAACAAGTGTTGTGGTTTGACACTGGCTGAACGCCAGGCACCCACGAAAGGCCTGCTCACTCACTCTCCTCTGCTCTGCAGCTGGACAGAGGAGAGAGAATTTAACAAAGGGTTAATGAGTTGAGATAAGGACCGGGAGAAAACACTTCAAGGGCAAAACAGGCTCTAGTTAATGATATAAAGTGAATTGATTACTAACAAGATCAGAGTGAAAGAATGAGAAGTAAAATAAGCTCTTAAAGACACCCTTTTCTCCCCCCAACCCCTCCCTCCTTCCCACCAATGCTGCAGGGAGACAGGGTGGGGGTTTTGGTCAGTTCATCACCCAAGATCTTTCTGCTGCTCAGGGAGAGAAGTAATTTCCCTGCTGCACAGCGGGGTCCCTCCCACAAGACACAGTTCTCTGTGAATTCCTCCAGAGTGGGTTCACTCTCACGAGCAGCAGCCCTCCCAAAACTGCTGCAGCGTGAGTCCATCCCACGGGCAAACAGTCCTCACAAAGCTGCTGCGGCGTGGGTCACTCTGCCACTGGGTCAGTCCTCCAAGGATGACTGCGCCAGCCTGGAAGCAAGGCCTCTCTCTCTACTGGGACTTCCTCTGGATCACAACGTCCTGGTACCCACCCGCTCTGGTGTGACCACCTCCCCCACGGGCTGCAGGTGGATCTCTGCATCCCCCGTGGACCCCCATGGGCTGAAGGGGCACAGCTGCCTCACCATGGTCCTCACCCAGGCTGCAGGGACATCTCGGCTCTGGCACCTGGAGCACCTCCTGCCCCTCTTTCTGCACTCACCTTGGTGCCTCCATTGTTGTTCCCCTCACATGTTCTCACTCCTGCTCCTCTCTAGTTGGAAAATTACTGCTGCGCCACCAACTTTGTTATGATTTCTTCTTAAATCTGTTATCACAGAGGCGTTACCACCATGTCTAATTGGCCCAGCCTTGGCCAGCAGCACGTCCATCGTAAGAGCCATCAGGGATTGGCTCTGCTGGACATGGTGGAAGCTTCCAGCAGCTTCTCACAGAAGCCACCTCTGTGGCCTCCCTGCTACCAAAAACCAGACCCTGCAAAACCAGCACAACAAGTTACATAACTTGTGTGTGATCACCTCGTGGCTTATGGTGAGTGGTTGAATTATTGTTCGTTGTGTTTGTTTGGTATGTATTTTGATAACAGCTAACTGCATAAAAGGGCTTGGTTTTTGTAAATAAAGAGCTCTCCTTTACACCTGCGTGGGAACTCTGTGTCGCCCTATTGTCACAAATACTCACCAGGCTTACTTGCTTATCTCTGGCTCTTTGTTTGTGTCTTTAAATTATACACTGTACATAGAAGAGAATGTCTCATTTCTTTAAGCAATGCACTCTAGCACACTGTCTTCCTGCCAAAGTGGCCTGTGATACATAATCTCAGATTCAGCTGTAATCACATAGCCATCTGGATTAACTACACGTGGAAGTAAACAAAGCCCCATGTGCAAGAGTGTACAAGATCATAGCTCCTTTTTTTTTTTCGTTTGTTTCAGTGACAGCATCGCTTTCCAGACAGCTTTGCTTTATGCTCTACCAATAACATTAACATCTCTTTTTTCTATCACGTCCTGATGGCAAGAAGGCTCCACCCCATTCTTGTGGAGCTGCTTTACCTTGTGCACCCAAACCCGAGTTTTTGCAAGTCAGGACTGGAGCAAGTTCCTGCAGCAGGACTGGTTCCCAGGACCAGCCAAAACACGTCGCCTGTCCAGCTCTCTCTCCCTTCCATTCACACCCTCTGTGACCTCTGAACACCCAACTGTGGGGCCACAGCCACAGTCTCCTCTTCCTACTGTCACCACCTACGCCGAGGGAAAGCACATCCAGACCCACTCAGCCGGAACTGCACACACCCCACTCCTTGTTTTCCTGTGTCATCATGAAGGCAAGCAGCCCTAATCCACCCAGCTGTCCCAGCCCAGCAAAATATCAGTGGGATGGATGCTGGCACTTGCCTGAGGCTCTGCGCTCTTAGTCTGAGGCTGGGCATGTTCTACCCCTTCTCACAGTTCATTTGTAAAGATCATTTTAGTACTGACTGGGACAGGTTTATTTAAAGCATAATAGCAGTGACAGTGGTAGTAAAGAGCTTTTATCTGGGGCTTTACTCTTTCATGCATATGCACCTTTGTCACCTGCTTTGGGCAATAATAATGTGAAAGTTTCAGTAATTTTACTTGGAGTTCCGCCGCATTTCTGAGACAGAGCAGAAGAAAGAAAAATATCTGTGCAACAGAATGGTCATGCTTGCTAGACACATTTTTACATGTATTTTTCTTTCTGCAGGCTTTGATTAGCTTGTTTTCAAATACATTATGCAATGTCAATAGTTGTATTTAAGGTTTTTTCCCATTCTGCTTTCGCTATGTTGTAGCTTCGCTCAAAACCACTTCTATCTACAAAAACTGTAAACAAAGCACACACAACAGAGAACAGTATCCAGTAACACTGCAGACAAATGCCTGAGTACTATAAACAGGTATTTAATGTCAGGAACAAGGCAACTCTTGGTTTAAATTAAAAAAAAAATATAATTTATTAATTAAAAAAATAAATTTAGTATGGACCAAAACCAAATTCCTCAATTAAAAATCCACTTAACCAGGTACACAGCGATCGAAGACACTTATAGCCAGTTCGGCTATCAACCCAGGGCAAGGACCCACAGCGCTGGGTTATTGCTTGGGCTAGTCCCAAGTACAGGATTTTAAGGGCAGGCCTGTCACCCACAGTGCTGAGCTCTACCGAGGCTAATCCAAGGTAAAAGGGCAGCTCCTGGCTGGTGACAGGAGGTTTTATACCCCTCTGGTCTCTCCCATCACCACCCACTGTCCGGCCTCCAAGGTAGGAGGTGATTGTTCAAGTCTCTCCAAAGTCCAGGTCATTGGTACAGTGCTTTATCCAATGGCTCGCCTGGATCTAGGGTGCAGTCTCTGGGGGATGTCTTCTGCCTTTTTGGCGGGAAGATTTCCTAATTAAAATTCATGGTTTCCATGGAGCTTGGTGACACGTCTCCAGCTGATTGCTAAATGTAGTCTCTGGGTAGTTTATATGGGTCTTTTCCCTCTGGAAAACAACTTAACTTACACTTTAATTTAAAGTGCATTCTCAAAGTTTTACAATATAACTCAAATTCATTACATTCCTTGTAACAACAAGGGCATACAAACTCTCTCTGTGGGCTACTTAACAGCTTATTTGTATTAACAACCTTAACAACTTAAACTTAATTAGCAACTTTAACAACCTTAACTTAACTAACAACTTTAACAACGATGAGAAAGCCAAACTGATATTTCATTTATGACATTTAATATGGTGACTACTTCACATACACACTGTTGTACAAATTCAACACAACAGCTGAGGCAGAGGCACCAAATGGTTCACATGAAGCTCAGGT
>JACAXG010000952.1:0-15560 GCA_018881555.1 Amblyornis subalaris | reverse complement strand
TTCTGACGCCCACAATTGCAAACATTGCAGGATTTCTCCGAGACAAGAGCTGTCAAGACCAAGAACATTGGCTTTTCTTGCACTGCCACATTTCACCTCTCAACTGCTCCCATGACACTACCTGCAATGCTTTCCTTTCTGTACAAAAGAGCCATATTTCGCAGGCACGTGCATTTGACCTATTTACCATTCTGACACCCACAATTGCAAACATTGCAGGATTTCTCCAAGACAAGAGCTGCCGAGACCAAGAACATTGGCTTTTCTTGCACTGCCACATTTCACCTGTCAACTGCACCCAAGACACTATTAGCAAGGATTTCCCTCCTGTGCCAAAAAAGAATTTTTCGCAGCCACGCGAATGTGTCTAAACAATGATTCCGACCACCACAATTGCAAACATTGCAGGATTTCTGCCAGACATGAGCTTCAAAGAACAAGAACTCTGCCTGGTCTTGCACTGCCACATTTCTCCTCTACACTGCTCCCAAGACCCTATTTGCAAAGATTTCCTTTCTGTGCCAAATGACATTCATTCGCAGGCACGCGCATGTGGCCTAAATATTATTCCGACCACCACAATTGCAAACATTGCAGGATTACCCCAAGACAAGAACTGCCAGGAACAAGCCCTCCATCTAGCCTTGCACTGTCACATTTCACCTCTCAACTGCTCCCAAGACACTGTTTGCAAAGTTTTCCTTCCTGTGAAAAACAGCCATTTTTCGCAGGCACGCGCATGTGGCCTAAATACGATTCTGACGCCCACAATTGCAAACATTGCAGGATTTCTCCAAGACAAGAGCTTCAAAGAACAAGAACTCTGCCTGGTCTTGCACTGCCACATTTCTCCTCTACACTGCTTCCAAGACCCTATTTGCAAAGATTTCCTTTCTGTGCCAAATGACATTCATTCGCAGGCACACGCATGTGGCCTAAATATTATTCCGACCACAACAATTGCAAACATTGCAGGATTACCCCAAGACAAGAGCTACCAGGAACAAGCCCTCCATCTAGCCTTGCACTGTCACATTTCACCTCTCAACTGCTCCCAAGACACTGTTTGCAAAGTTTTCCTTCCAGTGAAAAAAAGCCATTTTTCGCAGGCACGCGCATTTGGCCTAAATACGATTCTGACGCCCACAATTGCAAACATTGCAGGATTTCTCCAAGATAAGAGCTGCCAAGACCAAACTGAGGCAAATATTAAACTGCCATGTTTCACCTCTCAACTGCTCCCAAGACACTATTTGCAAAGATTTCCTTCCTGTGCCAAACAGCCATTATTCGCAGGCATGCGCATTTGGTCGAAATACGATTCTGGCGCCCACAATTGCAAACATTGCAGGATTTCTCCAGGACAAGAGCTTCAAAGAACAAGAACTGTGCCTGGTCTTGCACTGCCACATTTCACCTCTCCACTGCTCCCAAGACACTATTTGCAAAGATTTCCTTTCTGTGCAAATCAGCCATTGTTTGCAGGCACGCGCAGTTCGCCGAAATACGATTCTCATGCTTACAATGTCAAACATTGCAGGATTACTCCAAGACAATATCTGCCACGAACAAGACCTCCATCTAGCCATGCACTGCCACGTTTCACATTTCAACTGCTCCCAAGACACTATTTCAAAGATTTCCTTCCTGTGAAAAACAGTCATTTTTCACAGGCATGCGCATCATGCCTAAATATGATTCTGAACACTGCAATTGCAAACATTGCAGGATTTCTCCAAGAGAAGAGCTGCCGAGACCAAGAACTGTGGCTGTTCTTGCACTGCCACATTTCACCTCTCAACTGCACCTAAGACACTATTTGCAAAGCTTTCATTCCTGTGCAAAAGAGCCATTCTTCCCAGGCACGCGCATTTGTCTGAAATATGATTGTGACCACCACAATTGCAAATTTTGCAAAATTTCTGCAAAACAAGAGCTGCCAGGAACAAGCCCTCCATCTAAACTTGCACTGCTACATTTCACCTCTCAACTGCTTCCAAGACACTATTTGCAAAGATTTCCTTCCTGTGCAAAACAGCCATTCTTCGCAGGCATGCGTGTTTTGCTGAAATACGATTCTGACGTCAACAATTGCAAACATTGCAGGATTTGTCCCAGACAAGAGCTGCGAAGACCAAGAACATTGGCTGTGATTGCACTGCCACATTTCACCTCTCCACTGCTCCCAAGACACTCTTTGCAAAGATTTCATTCCTGTGCAAAACAGCCATTCTTCGCAGGTACGCGCATCTGGTATAAATACAATTCCGACCACCACAATTGCAAACATTGCAGGATTTCTCCAAGACAAGAGCTGCCAGGAACAAGCCCTCCATCTAGCCTTGCATTCCCACATTTAACCACTCAACTGCTCCCAAGACACTATTTTCAAAGAATTTCTTTGCTGTGCAAAAAAGCCATTCTTCGCAGGCATGCGAATTTTGCTGAAATAAGATTCTGATGCCAACAATTGCAAACATTGCAGGATTTCTCCAAGATAAGAGCTGCCGAGACCAAGAACATTGGCTAATATTGCACTGCCGCATTTCAGCTCTCATCTCCACCCAACACACTATTTGCAAAGATTTCCCTCGTGTGCGAAAAAAGCATTTTTCGCAGGCACGCGAGTGTGTCTAAACGATTCAGAACACCACAATTGCAAACATTGCAGGATTTCTCCAAGACAAGTGATGCCAAGAACAAGAACTCTGCCTGTTCTTGCACTGCCACATTTCACTTCTCAACTGCTCCGAAGACACTATTTGCAAAGATTTCCTTCCTGTGAAAAACGGCCACTATTCGCAGACATGCGCATTTGGACTAAATATGATTCTGACCACTGCAATTGCAAACATTTCAGGATTTCTCCAAGACAAGAGCTGCCAGGAAAAAGAACTCTGCCTGTTCTTGCACTGCCACATTTCACCTCTCAACTGCTTCCAAGACACTGCCTGCAAAGCTTTCCTTCCTGTACAAAACAGCCAGTCTTCGCAGGAAAGCGCATGTGGCCTAAGTACGATTCTGATGCCCACAATTGGAAACATTACAGGATTTCTCAAAAACAAAATCTTCAAAGAACAAGAACTCTGGCTTGTCTTCCATTGCCATATTTCACCTCTCAACTGCTCCCAAGACACTATTTGGAAAGATTTCCTTCCTGTGCAAAACAGCCATTCTTCACAGGCATGTGCATGTGGCCTAAATACGATTCTGACCACCGCAAATGCAAACATTGCAGGATTTCTCCAAGACAAGAGCTGCTAGGAACAAGCCCTCCATCTAGCCTTGCACTGCCACATTTCACCGCACAACTGCTCAAAAGACATTATTTGGACTAACTTCTGTCCAATGGAAAACAGCCATTCTGTGCAGGCACGCACATCTGTCCTAAGTACGATTGTGATGCCCATGGTTGCAAACATTGCAGCATTTCTTGAAGACAAGAGATCCCAGCAACAAGAACACTTGCTGGTCTTGCATTGCCACATTTCACCTCTCTACTGCTCCCACGACACTACGTGTAAATCTTTCCTTCCTTTGTAAAAAAGCCATTCTTCGCAGGCAAGCGCATGTGGTTTAAGTATGATTCGGAAACCCAAAATGGCAAACAGTGCCAGATTTCTCCAAGACAAGAGGTGCCAGGAACAAGCCCTCCATCTAGCCTTGCACTGCCACATTTCACCTCTACACTGCTCCCAAGACACTTTTTGCCAAGATTTACTTCCTGTGCGAAACAGCCATTCCTCGCATGCACGTGCATCTGGCATAAATATGATTCCGACCACTACAATTGCAAATATTGCAGGACTTCTCCAAAACAAGAACTGCAAAAAAAAGAAGTCTAACTGGTGGTGTGCTGCCACATTTCACCTCTCATGAGCTTTCAAGAAACTACCTGCAAAGCCTTTCTCCCTGTTCAAAACGTTCATTCTTTGCAGGCACTTGCATGGGGCCTAAATACGATTCTGACAACCACAATTGCAAACATTGCAGGATTTCTCCAAGACAAGAGATGCCAGGAAGAAGCCCTCCATCTAGCCTTGCACTGCCACATTTCACCTCTCAACTGCTCCCAAGACGCTTCCTGAAAATATTTTTTTCCTGTGCCAAACAGCCGTTCTTCGCAGGCAAGCGCATGTGGTCTAAGTACGATTTTGACACCCAGAAGTGCAAACATTGCAGCATTTCTCGAAGACAAGAGCTGCCTTGTATCAGGCCTCCATCTAGCCTTGCACTGCCACATTTCACCTCTCAACTGCTCCCAAGACACTATTTGGAATCACTTCCTGCCTCTGCAAAACAGCCATTCTTCGCAGGCACATGCATGTGGCCTATTTATGATTCCAACGCCCACAATTGCAAACCCTGGAGGTTTTCTCCAAGACAAGAGATGCCAGGAACAAGCCCTCCATCTAGCCTTGCACTGCTATATTTCACCTCTCAACTGCTCCCAAGACACTACTTACAAAGATTTCCTTCCTGTGCAAAAGAGCCATTCTTCGTAGGCACGCACATGTGGCCTAGAAATGTTTCCATCCACCACAGTTGCAAATATTGCAGGATTTCTCCAAGACAAGAGCTGCCAGGAATTAGAATTGTGGCTGGCCTTGCGCTGCCGGATTTCACCTCTCAACTGCTCCCAAAACACTACCTGCAAAGCTCTCCTCCCTGTGCAAAAGAGCCATTCTTCGCAGGCACACGCATTTGGCCTAAATACGATTCCGACCACCGCAATCGCAAACATTGCAGGATTTCTCCAAGATAAGAGCTGCCAGCTACCAGGCTTCCATCTGGCCTTGCACTGCCGCATTTAACCTCTCAACTTCTCCCACGACACTACCTGAAAATCTTTCCTTCCTCTGCAAAAGAGCCATTCTTCGCAGGCACACACATGTGGCCTAAAGATGATTCCCCCCCCGGTGTCACACTTTCTCAGTAGGCATAAGATTTTTAAATTTATTTTAAACAAACAAGCATCAGGAAATTTGAAAAGGAAGCCTTTCAAAAAAATGTCAAATTTTGTAAATTTTATGCTTGTATATCTCACAATTATGCATTCATCAGTAGTCCGTAACATTAAAATATAATTGGCATGGTGCTGCACTGGGAAATTCTCTGATCTCTCATTTACAGCCTCATTTTTATTTATATGTTATAATTTCTTTTTAAAAATAAAATAGTGAAGAAAAATATTCTCAGGTAGCACTAGTTTTTACTTTTCTGTATACCTCTAGTGAAACCAAATTCAAAATATTATGGTGAAAATACTGAAGGAGTAGCATTATTGTTACTACAGACCCACTAATTCTCATGATGTAAAAACCCATCATGCTTTTATCCATGTGTTTACTGTTCAGACAGCATAAAAAAAATTGAGTCTTTCAGAGATGTTTCATCTATTGTTTCTCTCATTCCTTCTACATCCTCTCTACTTTTAATACCACAATCAGTTCCCTGCAAATAATTTTGGGAACTCTACCAGAAAGAAAATATTATTGAATTGAACATCTGCCTGAGGAACTAAATATGGAAGAAATTCTAGAGTGATGGGCTTAATATATAGAAATAAACATTAATTTATTCAGCAATTTTTCTCTCCAAAGCTAGCTTCCCCCAGAAGCAGTGTGCAAAAATAAGTACCAGCATTTTTCAAATACTAGAAATGCAAATATTAGGCCATTTGCCAAAGGCGACAAAAGTCAGTAAGAGAATTATGAGCAGAGTCCAGTTCCTTGCTGAATTCTGAAATTAAACTGCTAATCAGTAAAGTCCTAAAGTCAGGGCAAGCAACACACATTGTTAATAGAAGCACAGAAATGATGTTGACAGAATATATATAAATATGTGCACACACTCAGTGTGATAGTACTGCAGTCCCTTAAGCTTCTTCAAAAAGCAGACATCAAAATTTATAAAAGTAGAAGCATCTTTATCTTATTTTCTACTCAAAGACACTGCAGAGTTGCCTGTTCTGCTTAAGAGTGTGCTCAAGATCACACCTTTATGCATTGTTCCATAGGATCCTATCTTCTAAAGCTGAGACAGTGGATGAACTTAATGTGTGCATTCTTAATAAATATCCTACTAATTTGGAATTATTTTACTTGCCAGACAACCTTTCCTTTTTCCGAACACTCACTGGCACACACACAAATAACAAAAAATCTCCAGCTGGATACACACACTTAAGGGAACATTTTATAGCTGTCACAAAACAGTAGAAATGATGGTACTGGCTCCACTAGGCCAGCTCAGAGTCCCAGCTCAGTGCATGTGTTCCCAGTGAAATGGATACATCTTCCTATGAATGTGATCCTTTTGGCACACAAGGGTAAGTGCAGCCAATTAATGTAAAGCAGTAAGACAGACTCCCAAGTGTGAAATCAAATGCATTGGAAGGTCCAACCTGACCAGCTTCATTAAACCAGCTCAGAATAATGAACATCTTAAAACTGAAAGATTAATTAATCCTAAATAATTAATAAAGTATATTTTACCCATAACTTCATACAGCCTTTGTCAAAGGTAAATAAGGTGAAAAGCAATGAAGTTATTCCTGCCCATCCCCTTATTTTTTGGCTCTCTGTGAATCATGAGACAGTAAACTGTTATTTCTCTAGCTTAAAAGCAAAAGGTTGATGTGTAACACTGAAGTCTAGAAGACGCTCTCGCCAATAAATTTGCAAGTTAATGGCTTTTGTATTCATAATCTAGCAGACTGCCACACAAGTAGATTTTCCATACAATAGTATCTAATCGGTACAAGATGGTGCATTTCATTAAATGTTTTTAAGTGACATGAGAATGGGGCACTCACATGAATACTAAAGTAAGCACACTGAAATATCACAGAACTGTTGAAAAACCCCTACCGTACTACCTCACTAAAATATCACTTGTCCTGCTCTTCCTTTAATCCTGATCCATAAACTCTCTGTTTGCCTCTCATTCATCCCCAAGGACAGCTTCAGCTCCATGCACTCCAGCTGCTCATTAACACACAGGGTAACACCCACTCCTCATCTCTCCTGCCTATGCTTCCTGAAGAGCTGAATCCTTCCATTCCAACACTCCAGTCATCATGATGCCAATAAGACCATAGCCCTGCAGGCATGCACACCTCTCTAACTCCTCTTGCTTATTCTTCATACTGTGTGTGTTTGCACAGAGGCATTTAAGTTGGGCCCCAAGTTAAGCCAACTTACTGACTGGAGTATCTGGAATTCCTTTCAAGAAGTGCTGCCCTTCAGGTGCTCTTCTCCTGACCTGCAATCCCTCTCAGGCTCAGGACATTTATTAGTGGCACTGGCATCAAACTGGTAAGAGTGGAATGAACCCAGGTTCCCGTTCCCCTTCCCTGGCAACTTTAAAATCCTCTAAAATCCTCTTCCCCATGTTGGCAAGCAGATGATGTATAAACCAAGTGGGGCTTGTCACTCATTAAACACTCTCTCCCCTGAGCTTGCATTTCTTATCTTATTAGATATGAGGTCTCCTTCTGCATATTCTTTGCTTTGAGACTCACTGGTTATGACAGTGTTTGGAATAAAGGAAGATGGACAAGAGAGATATTGTATAGGAAACCTGTATAACGGAAGAAGTCAAATTTGCTGAAGAAACATCAAGAATTTAACTACAGTCCTCTGCTTAGTAAAAGGGACTGTATCTGAGTCCTGCAATAGCTCACAGAACCACACAGTGCAACACTAACTTGACCTAAGATTACAAAAAACTCTGCACAAAGCTGAAATACAGCAGCATCACAGCACTGCAACAGAAGTATTAAAAAACAAAAGAAGCTATATGTCCTGCCTGCACTGATACTGCAACTGAACACTGAAACAGCTCAAATTAAGTGTAAAACAGTCCAATTTTAAGAATGGCTGTAAATGATGGTGTTTCTTCAGCCCTTCAACACTATGCTTCAGCATCATCAGTACAGCACACCATGCATGGCTGATAGAATACATATCCTTCCATCATCCAGCGTCCCTGTACCCAGCCTATGTTTCCTCAGAGAGGAAGGCTGCTTAAGAATATTTTAAATTCTAGGCACACTTGTTCTACCACTCGTCCTCAGCCCCAAGATGACTGCTCCATCCTTCATTGTATCTATGAAATTTGAACACAAAAAGAGAGAGGAAGAAAACACCCAGAAGAGGTGGGGAGGCTGGTGAAAAGTAGTCAAGCATCAGCGCATTGAGCAAGTGGTGTCAACGTAGCCAAGAGGGCACTGAGAATACTGATAGACAGCAGCAACTACAGGGATGGAGTACATGGGAATTCTTCAGTGGTGGTAAGCATCACCTTTAGATCACAAAGCAAGGGGTTATTTTCTCCTGAGTCTTTTTACGAACACATGAAGTTACAAAGGTTAACTCTACAAAAAACCTGCATGACCAGGTAAAGCACTTACAATACATTGAACAAGTATCCCAGACGCATGAACAAAGGAAGTCAAAATGTCCTAGCACATACAATGTTCACATACAATTGCTGGCCAGTGTTATTCAAGACAGTGATTCAGATACTAGAACTTGCTCTCTCATGGAAACCAGTTTTTACCTGAAGGAAACCTAATTCTCATTTTACACAAGTCAAAATATTATGCCTTAACAATATCTCCTGGATCTTGAAATACTCCCTTGATGTAAGAGTTTTGTTCCTCTTGGTTCATTACAAAAATTATGCCTTTCTGTCAAGTACCGGCCCTTTGACACCACTCAAGGTCCACCTGTTTAACATCACTTAAGAAATGTTGAACCACCTTTCCCTGGATATCACTTCCAAAATTACATCAGCTTGAAAGAATACATAAAATATGAAGTATACTCTCTGCTAATAGCCACTGTTAAAGGAAGTATACTTCTTATCAAGTGTAATTAGCTACAAGGTTCTGAATGTCAATTCACCACACAGGGCTGAATGACAGAAGAATAGTCAGCTTGACCACTGAGGTCTTTATGAATTGCAGACTGTGGCCCTGCATTTCGCAGTTCTTCAGATGTGCAGTGTTTTTGGTTCAGCGAAATAGTTTCTCACGCACTTTTGTGTAAACACGAATTGTTGACCTAACGGCAAAGATTGTTATGAATTCCTAACCTATGTGATAGACAATATTATTGACCAGTAGACAGCAGGAGGTGGTATTCCCATCCTCCAATCCACGGTGGGTTTTGAAAACATATAAATAAAATGAGGGCAGAGGCCAGCGCTCTCTTCTTCCTCCCTTTTGGCCTCTGCCTGTTGGAGAACCCTGACAGCTGTCTCCGTGTGTTTATTCAAACCCGAGAACAACATGCAGACATTAGCAAATCTCAGTAAAAAAATGCCCTGAAGTATGTATTTGCAATTTCACTGCTATTAGAGAGTATTAGAAGTTATTCATATGCCACAGCTAGAATGAGACAAAAATAGAAAGCTTACATAAGCTTCTATTATGAATAATGACTATTGAATGTAAAAGTAATTGAAAAAGAGATCGTAGGCAGACACTGGAAGGCTAGACTTGCCTTAGCTCTAAATACACATAATAACGTAAAGGACATAAGGCTGATTCATATCCATTTATAAACATTGCATGTGATGGGGTTACTGAGATAGTTACTGTTTGCATATATTAATTTGGTTTAGTTAAAGAGCTGTTCAAAAACTGTACACAATCACTGGATTAGCCAAAAATGCCAGGTTATGAATGAATCAACCAGAAAATATCACCAACGGAAATACTGCATGTCTTAAAGCTCAAAGCTGCAACAATTATTTTGCCAAAGTTGCAGATCTAAAGGACAGTAAACAGCTAGGAAGTAATTTCCAGCTTTCACTCAGGCAAAACACATTCAGGGGCCAGCTAAGCAATCACAATTTATAAACAAGTACATCACCCAACACTCACTTTAAAAGCAAGTTCTCCTACAGGTGAAGGAAGAAAGATTGAGTCTAGAAGGATCACTCAGTAAGACCAGAAATGGCAACAGAAAAACAGCTAACACACAAGTCCTGACAAAGATATCTTTAAGAAAGTGCTTATTTCAGGTAGAATGTCAAGTGTGCTAAAACTTCCCTTAGAAAAGCTCTTTTCTCTAGTATTAAGAGTTTCCAATGTTCAATATTTTATATGGATTCACTAGAATGAATCAGTCATACAGTGACTTAAAGTTTTCTTTGTAACTACCTTAAACATCATATCTGTTAACATCAATAGGTTGCAGGCTTGCCTAAAACTTATGAGAATACGTATGTAGAGAAAACACTGGTCAAACAATTACTTAAACTAAGAAGATTTTTCCAAAGGACTATTCTTTCTCCAACCTTCTCAAGTACTTTTTATATAAAAGGTCATGATGCCCACTCAACATGTATGTAAAGCAGACATAGCTCTCATGAAAATGAGAACAGCAGACAGTATGTATAATCAACAAGCCATACTTTCACCAAATTACAGTGCTCATTGTTTCACTAACATCAGTTAAACAACCTTCCTAACGGCAACAAAGTGCCACGAAAATAATGAGGAGCTACAAGGAGAAAGAAAATTGTGTGGCCCTGTGAAATCCAGAGGTCATGGCAAATTTAATCAGCAAGTGTTGCCAACAGTGCTATATCCCAGAGTTCAATCTATCTGGAGATAAAAGAATATAAAATGAAAGCTGAATTGTGACTGTACAGAGAGAGTGGAAACAAACCCCCTTCATTTTCAACTGGCCTCTTAACCAAATATACTGTGTGCAATAGTGACCTTACCCCCTTACCCCCGAAGATGATGTACTAGAAAACAGCTTTTTTTTTTTTTACAGCATCTTTATAAGTGTATCACTAGTAGGCACCGGCCCTTGTGAGAATATTGACTGTCATTTCAGAAACCGATACACTTGTTTATTTCATATGAAACAGGAAAAAACCCTAAACCTCTAAAACACAACAGAGAATCCCATCAACTTCTAAAGCACTCTTCAGTTCCAAAAATACAGAAGTAGAGCACCAGCAGGTGTTTACAGTTAAAGACTTTTGAGACTTAAGGTCCTTAAAACCATATTAGCAATAATGTCATTCAATAGAGAATCTCAGGGAGCTTTACAAAAACAACACTCTGAAATGCAGCACATTTGCGCAAAAGAGCACATTCAGAATAATACATAATCATGCCAACCCTGGGAAATAAATACTGCCCACATAATGCCACAGGATAATCTGTGTGAGTGGAAAGTGGCTTTGCTTTWCAGGTTCAATAGAARYTCCTAGTAAACCACATTTTCTAGAAACTTCCAAAGTGAATCCAAGTTTCTATTTGTACATAAAAGTAGACAAGAATTATTACAGTGTGAACAAGTATGATTCTATGTCATTATTTTTAAGCAATATGCTGTATTACCTCCACTATTTAGCACCAGAGAAAGCAAAAACATCTTGAATGAAAACTCATCACAAATCTTATGGCAGTTCCAACTGGTAATACGAAGGCACATCTCACAGGTGACTTTCAAATTGTGCAGATCAGGAGTTCCACACACTGAAAAGCATAAATGCAACTAAGAACCACCATCAGACAGAAGTGATCTGTTCCTTTACAGTTATTCTACTGAACAGCTGCTCTTCAATTTAATATTCTAGGGAAAAGTTTCTTGGCTTTTTGTAAAGAATAATAGAAAGCCACCCTTAAGAAAAAAGCAAACCACTAAGAAAAAAGCAAAATCCCAAAAAAGACCCTCACTAAAAATACCAAGGCACTGAACAAAGAATTCTCTAGGTTGTGCACAATAGAACCCAAATGTGTCTCAACAACCAAGGCAACCGAGAGGTATTTTCATACTTGTTTTGTCAAGACAGGTAAAACTTTCTGTTGCAGAAATGAACCCTGTGTTACTTCACCAAATCTGTAAAACAAAGTGAATTCCTGGCTGGAATTTTCTTTGAAGAAAGCTATTGTAATGTCTTGACTCTAAACATAGCCCAAACTTCTAATACTCTAACATCCACCTCTTCTAAATAAAACATTAATTTAAATTGACAACAAACCCCTGAAATTATACTGACAGTAGTGTATAACTGGAAAATACACATATAGAATAATTCTTCTCTACTGAATGTGATTCTGGAATCACTCAAGCATTTTTTTGAAAAAGCACTTTGAAGAAATCATGTTGTTGTGAACTACTTATTCTGTACACTGATCATTTTGTTCTTATTTCCTCAGTGACTACCATTTATACATAACAAGGACAGTAACTTCTCTACAACTGTGTTTCTTTATTGATCTTTTGAGGCAATTTTTCAGATGCTTTGTAAAAGAAGAAAAAAAAAATCAAAATCCAAATGAAATGATTACTTGTAACATAGCTCATCCAAACAAATCATGCAAGCAAAAGGTTACAGTTTACAGAAACCATGGTGGCTATCTTTCTGTATTTTAAACAACTATTTTTTCTAGTGACTGATACATTTAATTTCTGTGGAAAACACTTCTGGAAATCCATTATTTCTATGTTTTTCATTCAGATAATTGACTCAGGCTTGCCCATCCAAAGACACCCTACTCAGTAATCTCATCAAACTATTTATTCCATATTGTTCCAGTGGGTGAAGATAAAGCTTCCTCAGGGGAGACTGCAGTGGTCTTGTTCTGACATGACTAAAACACACACAATTGCAGGACTGACATTAAAAAGGTGACCAATGCAAGCTCTGGAACCAGGCACCTGTGGTCAAAAGATTTACTGCCATACAATGATGCAGCACACTACAAAGTGCCACATGTGCCATTGGTTGTATCGACGCTTGGTAAACAGCATTCCATGAACTCTATTACTGGATACTGAAGTACTGACATAATCTCATATCATTCCCTTTTGCTGTCTTCCAATATTGCCGCCCATGAGTGGGCTCTGAATTCCCCTACGAACCATCCCAAGGCCCTGACATCTCTTTTGATTGCCCTTGCACAACAAGTTGCAGCTTCCTCCCCATCCACATGAAAGAGCAGTAATGGGTAATAGCCCAAGGGCTGCACCAGCCTAAGAAGTTTCCTAGTGATGGCCTTAAACCAGGCCCCAAGAAGGCAGCAGCCTTCCCTAAGAGGAAGGTCTCACCAGCATACTGGACACTCAGTTCCCCTCAGAAGAGAGTCATCTGCCACCACAGCTCATCTTTTTTGACTTGTGGAGGTGGTCATCATACAGGGGCAAGTCCTTTCTGACTCTGTTCACCAATATCTCTGGTGTAGATAGGCCATCATCCACATCATCCTTTGACTTACCTTCCAGATCCAGAGCCTCATAATTGTTGTACACAAACACCCGGGAAGGCAAGGTGGGCAAAGAGGGGGTTTGCCTGCTGCTCCAAGCATGGACTTGTCCCCATTCACTCTTTTTGTTTAAGTTACTGCCTTCTGCATGGCAGGGGAAGAATACAGAATCCCCTTGATCTCGTGTTTTTTTCTCGTGGCTGTTCTTATTTGCGTCTCAGGGTGGGCAGAGCATGGTTTTGCCAGTCAGACTCTTTCTCATTTCCCTACTAATGACCCCATGTTCCACTCTTGTACTTTGAAATAGCAGCCAAATGTCCTAATAATGGTGGCTGATAAGCATAGCTCTGAATAACAAAGTGCAATGTTTTTGAAAATACTGTTTTCCATTTCAAGCAATGACATTAAGCGATTCAAAAGCATTATTTCATGCTTCTTATAGCAGCCACACAAAATGGAAATTTCTTTTTTTGTTCATAGTAGCAGATGAATACGCACAAAAATGTATTGCTAGTAGAGGGTCATTTACTTCTTGTTTTATGGATTTTAACCAGCATTCACATGAAGCTTGAGCAGAAGCCACACAATATGACTGATGTAGAATGAATTCCATCTTACTCAAATTATTTTGCAGTCCTCATTCTCATTAGAGGAGAAAGCTCCTTAGGTCAAAAGACAATGGAAATGATATTTCATTTTACCTTAGACTACAAACTCTGGAACTAACACAGTGCTTTAATATCTGGATGCATTTAGACTTGCTCAAATAGGATTTAATATTCTTCTATAAATAGCAAACTCTGTCTAAGTTATCACTGGTAGAGAGATAACGCTTGAAAGTGTTGTTATATTTATAGGTAAAAAGTATACCATATTCTATACATGCAGTGCTCTCTATACGCATATGTAGAAAATATTACAATAAAGTAAGCATTTTTATATCGCAAGTGCTTCTATTTCTGCATTGATAAAAGCTTTTTTATCAAACAATTCTTTTTGGATAAATAACATTTTTGCTAATTCTAAAGGGAAAAGCACCTAAGCAGTTACCATATCAACGAAATGGAATGGAGCCAAATGAGGAATCTACTATTAACTTCTGGAATACAAAATGTTAATTCTTTAGTGTTAACCGGCCTTTTGGGACTTCTAATAGGCTGAATCTAGCATACTGTGGGATTTTAGCATTGACATGTCTCTAATGAGAGGTTAATGAATCTAATCTCTCAAACCATGGTAAAACACAAGACTGGGATTCAGGGAGCCAGTTCTGACAGAGTTTGGCTGTGTTCCAGTTGGGTTCACTTATTCATGAAGAAGCTTACATCAGATACTCCACTTCTTACTGAAATATGAAGTGAGCTGGAAAAGAAAGGTCTCTGTGGTGTAGAAGGCACTGTCAGCAACCCAAGGAAAAGGCCAAATTAAAATTAAAATTCATTAACCTTAGCATCTGTCACAGAGTTTTGAAAGGAAGAAGGAAAGAAGAAAAAAAGAAGGGTGAATACAGTAGTCTGAAACAAAAAAATTACTACTTTTTACCTGCTTACCAGAAAACTACCTATTTGTAGGTATTTATGTAAGGCTATTACATCAATAGCCTTAGTTCTCTGAGAACAGTATCTTTGATAAATAGAAATGATGTAGCATAGCTAAGTACTATTCTTCACTGACAACTCTTTCATCTACCTGACATTTGAATGTGACAAGAACACCTTCTTCAGTCCCAAATTTATCTGTGGTCAAGGAGAAAGCATCCCACCACCTAAGTCTACCTGTCAAAAAGCTATAGCAATATTCCCTGCAATCCACATCCAAAGCATCACAGTGAGAAATGCACAGGCATAAGTTACTCTAGACCAAGTAAGTACAGGGCTCACAGCAGACAGGAGGAGACTCTCAGCTCTGAAAACACTGAAGTTTCCTACACCTTGAGCTTTACATGGATTCTCTGGCAACCAGCAACCAGCTCATGGTAGGGAGGCTTACTCTCTTCACAACCCTAACTTAGCTCTGCTATATTTAGAACAGTTTTCACATCTTTGAGAGCTTAAAATATGTCTTTGTCAAATATGGTTTAAAGTAGTTCATATATCCAAAAGGCACCAAAAGGTTACAGAGAACAACTGCATGAACAAGCTGACCAACAGAAACAGTAGAAAATTTATTTTCTTAAGAGATTTAGAAGAATAGTAATAATCTRGATGACCAAGTGTAGAATATTC
Source organism: Amblyornis subalaris (assembly GCA_018881555.1). NCBI lineage: Eukaryota > Metazoa > Chordata > Aves > Passeriformes > Ptilonorhynchidae > Amblyornis > Amblyornis subalaris. The sequence goes on along the minus strand of JACAXG010000952.1, from coordinate 95 downwards.
AGGATGTGAAGTTTATCAAAGTAAAACTAAACCACGTATTTAGACACTAACATATATGGAACATGTATAAGCAGCTCAAAAGCAAACAGAACTCA
>JACAXG010000951.1:2207-12323 GCA_018881555.1 Amblyornis subalaris | reverse complement strand
ACATGGGGGACATCGGGGGACATGGGGGACATGGGGGGCAAGGGGGGACACGGGGACATGGGGGGACATGGGGGGACAAAGCGACATGGGGGGACAAGGGGGACATGGAGGGGACAGGGGGACATGTGGACATGTGGACGCACACACACACACACGGGGTGACCCCAGCATCTGGGGGGGTAGGGGACATGGGGTCTTGAGGGGGGAGCACAGGGGGGTCCAGGAGACAAGGGGGGATCGGGGCAACATGGTGGGGGGCGGAGGACGACACAGGGTCCGGGGAGGGGACACACACGGGGAGGGGACACCAGAGCCTGAGGGGGAATTGGGACACCCAGGGGGGCTCAGGGAACCCCCAGGCCGTTCCCGCCCTGACCCCCGCCCAAATTTCCCCCCCCCCAGGGCAGGAGCTGCGGCGGGTGAAGCCCCCCCGGCGCTCGGTGTCCTTCTTCAGCCGGGGGGGGGCCGGGGGCGGCTCCTACAGCCCCGTGGCGGGGGGGTCGGGGGGGGCTGCCCCCGAGCAGGGCTGAGCCCCCCAGGACCCCCCAGACCCCCCCCCAGCTCAGACTGGGAGCACTGGGAGCCCCCCAGGCCCCCCCTCTTTGTACCCACTCCCCCAAATAAACTGCACTGGCCCCCCCCCCCCATCCACATGCCAGACAGGGTTTGGTGGAATTCAGAGCCTTTTGGGGAAGGTTTGGGCAAATTGGTGGAGGTTTGGGGCTAATGCAGTGGTTTGGGGCAGTTTGGAGCCAATTTGGGGCTAATTCAGGGGGATTTGGGGCAGATCAGGCCTGATTCAGGGTGGTTTGCAACTAATTTGGGGTGTTCGGGGCTAATTCATGGCTGTTTTGAGCTAGTTTGGGATATTTGGGGCTGTTTTTGGCTAATGCAGGGCATTTTCCAGCCAGTTCTGAGGGGTCTGAGGCCAATTTTGGGGGAGCTGGGACAAGTCACGGCATTTTGGGGCCAATTCTGGGGGATTTGAGGCCCATCTCAGGGGGCTTGGGGCCCATTCCACGGGGTTTGGGACAAGCCGCGGCAGTTTGGGGCCTATTCCGGGGGGTTTAGGAAAATCCACAACAGCCTGGGGCCCATTCTGGGGGGTTTGGGGCCTATTCCAGGGGGTTTGGGACAAGCCGCGGCAGTTTGGGGCCAGTGCCAGGGGGTTTGGGGCCAATTCTGGGGGGTTTGTGGCCAACGCAGCCAAATGGCGGCCCCACGTGACAGCGGCCATTTCGGTCTGGGGACACAGGGACACAGGGACACAGGGACACGCGTGTGTCACAAATGTCACATATGTCACACGTGGCAGGGGGTCCTGTGTTGTGGGGGCTCCCCCTCGTTAGCTCTAACGAGCCCTTTGGGGCAAATCCCGCCGATTTTGGGGCATCGCTCACTGTCCATTCAGGGCCTTCACAAACCCACCCCAAATTCCCCTGTTTCACTGTTTAACCCCATTTCCCCCCCTTTTCCCTCCCAGCAGGGCTGGGTTTAATCAGTTTATCACATCTTTTACCCGTAACCCCCGCACGCCTCCACTCTGCGGCAAAACCGCCTCAACCCCGAATAACTTCATTTTTTTAAAGGCTTTTTTTAGAAATTTCAGYATTTTTTAAAGGGAAAACTGGTGAGAGTTTTGTGCTGTGGGAAGGGTCAGTGTTACCGGGGCTTAAAGAACACGGGGAAATTGCTCTGAAATCCAGCGTTTACAAAGAAAAAAGGAAAATATAAATATTTGATGAAATATAGAAATATTTTGGAATAAATATTTGGTTTCCTGAGGGAAATCGCGAAGGACACCCCCCCCACCCTCACCCCCCCCGCGGGCCGTTCCTGTGGGGAGGCGCCATTTTGGGGGGGGGGAGCGGGTTACGGCTGAATAAAAGGGAATWTTCTGAGGGAAATGAGACATTTCTGAGGTAAAAGCGGACATTTCRGAGGGAAAGAAGACATTTCTGAGGGAAATCGGACACTCCTTGAGGGAAATCGAGCATTTTTGAGTCAAATGGGACATTTTTAAGGGAAATGAGACATTGGTGAGGTAAAATCAGATGCTCCTGAGGGAAGTCGCACATTTTCTGAGGCTAATAGGACATTTCTGATGGAAACCAGTCCTTTCTGAAGGAAGTCGGTCATTTCGGAGGCAAATAAAAGCTTTTCAGAGGGGTACTGGACGTTTCMCGAGGTAACTCGGGCATTTCTGAGGTAAAATCAAGGAGAAAAGGGTGAGGTTTTTTAACCGTTCCGTGTCTCCGGACGCGGCGGGGGTGACTCGGCGCCGCCACCCCCACTGCAGGGCGGACGGAGCGATCGGGCCGCGCTCCCCCCCCCCCCGGCGCCGCCCCCGCGGCGACTGCGGCAGGGCGAGGGGCGGGGCCTCCGCTTAGACCCGCCCGGGGACGCGTCACTCCCGGATCCCTCCGCGCGCGGATCCCTCCGCCGCCCACGTGACCGGGGCCRCCTCACGCCCTCGGATCCCTTCGCGGTGCCTCCGCCGGATCCCTCCGCGGCCGCTCCCGCCCCCAAATCCTGGGGTTTTTTTGCCTGTAAATGGGCGTGGGGGAGGGGCAGAGAGAAAGTCGGAGCTGTGGGGGAGGGGAGCGAGCGGGGGAGGGGGTCTGGGCCCGTTTAGCGGCGGTTTGGGGGGCCGCGTGGAGGGGGGGGGACGCGATGAAATCCCTCCTGCACGCGCCCCCTCCTTTTCCTGAGGTCATTTTTTGGTGAAAAGTCGCTAAAAAGGGTCGGTTTTCAAAGAGCTGTAAAGCCTCAAGGAAATGGTGGGTTTAGAGTAAAATATYGAGGTGGGTTTGCCTCAAAAACCCACTGAAAAAGGGGGCTGGGGCGAGTGGAGGGGCCGCCTCCCACTTTGGGTTAAAAAGGGGCCGTTTGTGTTAAAAAAGCAGCTGAAAAACTGCCGGGTTTGGCTTGGTGATTTTTGAGGGCAAAATCTGTATCCTGTGCCCCAAAAATGGCTCAAACTGACCTTAAAGTACTGTTCGGGCTGTTTAGGAGGAGTTTTAGTACTGTCCCAGTTAAAAAACTTAAAATGAGCTTTTAATTCTATTTTTTTCCTAATAAACCCCCAGGATTTGGTGCAAACCAACTTTCCAATAGGAAAATGCTTTAAAATGGCCTCTCCAGGCTCAGCTCCTGAGGAAAAAGCAGCTTTTGGGGGCATTCCCATTTGAAAAAATGAATTTTAGGCATGTCAGAAATGAGAAAAGAAAATGAAGCTGTAMCCATGGGGGATGTAGTTAAAAACAATCCAAAATGGGCAAATTATTGGCTGCAAAAATAAGAATTGAAATGAATCCGTCCACACCTTTTCCCTGATAAAATCTCACATTTTGGTGAAAACCTGATTCACCTTTTCCATGGAAAATGCCTGTAAAAACTATCATTGAGATAAATCTCCCCTAAATTCAGGGTGTTTTTGGGGGGAAGCCTTTTCCAGCACCTGAAATGGGGGGGGGGGGGGGGGACCCATTTGAGGGTTTTAACGATGGAAAAACACAGAAAGTAATAATTAATAACAATAAGGAAACATTTTCTCCTGCAGGAAACGCCCCAGAAATGTCGGAACAGCTCCTCCCACACCCCCAAAATGCCTCATCGGCTTCGTCAGCAGCTTTAATTAGCGCCACAGCAGCTTTAATTAATGGCAATTACAGGTTTGGGGAGAGGGGGTCCCCTCCCTGCCAGCACTTCTGGGGTGTCATTTCCTTCCTGCCCGGAAATGTCTCAAAATGCCCAAAAAATGCCTCAAAATACCAAAAAAAGCGCCTCAAAATGCCAAAAAAATGCCTCAAAATGGTGGGGCTTTTATTCCCCTGGTTGAAAGTGGAGTTTCATGGCTCAGCATGGCTTGAAATGGGGTGAAATACTGAGATTTTGGTGTATTTCTGTGGTAAAAAAAGAAAAATGGTGGTTTGGGCTATGCTGGACAAGGGAGGAAAAAAGGTTGAAAACGGGGCGTTTGGGCTTTTTGGGGGCACAAAAATAGGTGAAAAACCGCGGGTTTGGGGTCTGTGTCCCCTCAAGAACTTTTTTCCCCCCGAGATTTGTGAGCCTTTTGGGGAGAAACGGCGCCTTTTTGGCAGCGGCCCAACCCCGTGACGCAGCAAAAGCGAAAATGAGGGTAAAATGAATAAATGAATTTTAAAAAAAGCCTTAAAACCACCCGGGAAGGTCGAAGCGAGRGGTTTTAGGGCAGAATTGGCCAAAGTGAGTGAAAAATCGCCGTTAAATTTAACTATTTTTGTGCTGGACGGCGTGGGCGGCCGAAGGCCTCCAGCCCGTGGCTGGGGGGTTGTGAGGCAAAAAAATCGAAGAAAAGCATAAAAAATGGAAAATAAGAAGAAAGGAGGGTTTTTCACACGGGGGGCCGTGGATTTGGGGGGGGATTTTGGGGGCTGCTGCCCTTTTTTGGCSATTTTGGGGACTATTTTGTCGCCCCCGCGGGGGCGGCGCCAGGCCTGTTATAAGGGAGGGCCCCGCGCCGGCAGCGCCCGGCCGAGAACCAGCCCCGAAACGGCCCCGATTCGGCCCAAACCCGCTCGATTCTGAGCCCAAAGCTCTTAAAGCTGCTCGATTTTCTACGAAAAAAGCTCCTAAAATGGCTTTATTTTCTAGCGAGAGCTCCAAAAATGGCTTCATTGCCTACAAAAAGCTCTTAAAGCTGCGATATTTTATAGCAAAAGCACCTAAAACTGCTTTATTTCATAAAAGCGGTTCCTAAAACTGCTTTATTTAAAGAAGTGACGCAAAAGCTGTTTGCTTTAAAGAAAACTGAGCTCTTAAAGCTGTTTTCTTGCATCGAAAGCCTTTAATTGCGGCGATTCCAGTAATGGGAAAAGCTGGAGCGAGCCGGGGCTCTTTTAATTGAAAAAAATGAACGAAAGAACCTCAAAGAAGCTCTTAAAGCTGGTTCTGATTTAAACCGAACCTCTTAGTGCTGATTTTTAAAGAAATCGCCGCTTTCAAAGCCGATTTCTGGGAGAAAATGAAGCTCTTTAATTCTTAAAACATTATAATTTGATACTTTTCAAAAAGCCGGAGCGAGCTGGGGCGGTTTTAATTTAAAAAGAGCTTTTTAAGCTGCTTTAATTTTAAAAGAGAAAGAAAAAGCGCTTGTTACGCTGTTTTCTGCTAAAAAAGCTCCTAAATTTGATTTTTTTTTTTTTTAAAAAAAGCTCCTAAAGCTTTAAAAAGGTGATTTAGTCCCCAGGCGGGGCCGGGCCGGGCAGCGCAGGCGGGGGCGGCCGGTTTGGGGTGAAATGCGGCATTTTCAGGCTCAGGATGGATTGAGAGGAGCCAATTTTGAGGGAAGAGCAGGAAAACGGAAGAGTGAAGATGGAGTCGGCAGGGAAAGGGAAGTTTTTCCTCGCAATGGCCCCATCTGGGGGAAAAAAAGGACTTTTTGGTAAAAAGGCGTCGGTTGGGCAGGGGAGGAGCAGAGAGAAGAGGAAAAAAGAGAGAAAAGAGGACAAAAAGACAGAAATTAAAAAAGAGAGAAAATAGAAGAAAATCAGAAAAAAGAAAATAGAAAAAATTAGAAAAAAGAAAATAGAAAAATTGGAAAAATACAAATTGGAAAAAAGAAAATTGAAAAAATAGAAAAATTGAAAAAAGAAAATTGAAAAAAATAGAAAAATTGAAAAAAGAAAATAGAAAAAAAGGAGAAGAAATTGGGAAAATAGAAGAAAGTAGAAAAAAATAGAAAATAGAAAATTGGAGAAAATAGAAGAAATTAGAAAAAAGAAAATAGAACAAATAGAAAATAGAAGAATATAGCGAAAATAGAAAAAAATGAAAATAGACTGTAAAAAATAGAAAAAATACAATTGGAAAAAATACAATTGGGAAAAACGAAACTAGAAAAAAGAAAATAGAAAATTATAGAAAAAAGAAAAACTCAAGTGCTGGAAATTTGAGAAGATGGAAGTGAAAGAAAACAGGGATAAATGAGAAGAGAGAAAAAATAGAAGAATAGAAGAGAGGAAAAATGAGAGAAAATCAAAGAGGAATTAGAGGAAAAAATAGAAGCGAAAAATAATGAAAAAAAGAAGGAAAAGGGGAGAAAAAGGAAGAAAAATCCCGATTTGGGCCCTGGAGCCAGGAAAATTCAGGAATTTGAGGAAAATGCCCCAAATGGAGCCAGAGGCAGCGGCCGGGTGAGGCCCCTCCCCCCATGGGGGTTTGGGAATTTTGGGGGGATTTGGGGGGTTTTGGGGTTTTGTCGTTTCAGGCGCCGTCGCCGTCGCCCCTCCCCCTTTCCCCTTTTTCTATTAAACTCCCCAGAAATGGGGAAAACCCCCCAAATTCCTCCAGCGCCCTCCGGCTCCGCCGCTCCCGCCGGCGCCGCTCAGTAAGTGTCCAAAATCTTTTGTTTTCATCCCAAAAGGCGTCGCGCGGGAGGGGCCGGTGATAAAAAAAGGGACAGAAATGGTAAAAAAAAATGTTCGGKTTTTTTTTTCGGGGGGGGGAGGGGGTGTCTCGAGTGTTTTTCCCCCTCAGGGAAGCAGCAAAACGCAGGGAAAAAAGGCAAAAAACGGTGAGGAAAAGCCAAGGAAAGGGGAAAAAAAAAAAAGAGGATTTAACCAAAAAAAGGCCAGTCTGCACTCAAAACGCGCTCAGGAGATTCCCGCAGGGATTTGAGGAGAAACCCCCCAGATTTGGGGAATGCAGAGAAGTAAGAGTCGATTTATTTTCATTTTTCGGGGGAGGTTGGTTTTTGGGGGGGAGGGGGCGGTTTTGGGGTGTTCTCCGCCCTTTCCGCAGCCGCAAGTGGGAGGAGTCAGCAGGACCAAAAAAGAAGCTTTTTTGCCCCAAAGTGAAGCTGGAAGAGCAGGAAAGAGGCTCCGGGAGCTTCCCTTAGGAAAAAAAAAAAAAAGTAAAACCCCCCAAAAACCCCGCGGGGGGAGGGGCTGGAGCAGGCGCGGGGGGAGGGGCCAATAATCATGTTTTCAGGTTTTTTCTCCAAAACCAGCAGCAGGAATGGTTAAATTTAGACTTTTGCCCCCAAAACGAGTAAGTGTAGGAGCGAGCGAGGGGGGGGAGCCTCAACATTTGAGGCCAAACCCCCCCAAATCGGCGGCGGCAGGTACCGGGCGCGCCCCTCCCCCACCCTGAGCCCCCTGGGACCCGCGCGGGGGGGGGGGGAGGGGCGGCGGATTCGGGGCGATTCCGGCCGGTTTGGGGTGTCGGGAGGCGGGGGGAGCGCGGGGACCCCCCGGACGTGGCATGCGGGCACCTCCCGACCCCAAATCCCCCCCGACACCGGCGGAAAACCGCGACGATCGGGCAGTTTGACCGATTCGGCCGCTTTTCCCCCCAAACCAAACGGCTGACAGGGTGTGTTTGGGGGGGGGTCTCGTGGGTGTTTTTTGCAGCCCCCGCCGGCCCTGCCCCCGCTGAGGAGCGTCCGAGAGCCAGATTGGGGCAAAAAAACCCCAAACAGGGTCTGCAGGAACAGTAGGGAGCCAGAAATTGGTATTTTTGTGCCGCTTTCACCCCAAAATGGGCCGTTCCAGGGATGGAAGGGGGAGGGGGAGCTTTGGGTTTGGCTGCTTTGCCCCCCCAGAAAGACCCCAAAATTGCTATAATTGCCTCAAAATGCGCTGCTGTTTGGGCCTGCCCCCAAGCTGGGAATTTTAACCAAAACCAGGGCTTTTTCCCCCCAGAAAAAGTGCTTAATCAGCGCCTTCGCGTGGTGCCTGGGGAGGGGGAGGAGCTTTTGAACCGTTTCCCCCGGATTTTCCCCCAAAGCGAAGGGATGGAGGAGCAGGTTGGGGGAGGGGGGGGGTTGGTGTTGTCTCTCTCCCCTCCCCACAGTGACAGTGCCAAAACCGCCTCGATTCGCCCCAAAATGGACAATTGGCTCCAAAAAAAGGCTTAAAAACTAGAAATTGCCCCCAAAATAAGAGGCAGGAAAAGGTGAGCGAGCGGAGTAAGTACCGGCGGGGCCCCGGGAACGCGCCGACCCCAAAATCCCCCGTTCTCAACCCGAACCACGAGGGGGGCGCGGGATTAACCCCAAAATCCCCGATTCTGAGCCCGTTCTGCTCCGGGGGCGCGCGATTAACCCCAAAATCCCCCGTTCTGCGCCGGGGGCGCGCGATCGGCCCCAAATCCCCCGTTCCGAGCTCGTTCTGCGCCGGGGGCGCGCGATTAACCCCGAATGCCCCGTTCCGAGCCCGTTCTGCGCCGGGGGTGCGGATTTAACCCCGAATCCCCCGGGTCGGGCCCGTTTTGCGCCCCAGATCCCTCTTTCCGGCCCTGTTTTGCGCCCGTGACCCCAAATCCGCGTTTCTGAGCCTGTTTAGCGCCTGGGCCGCGCCTCGGACCCAAAAGCCCCGTTTCTCAGCCCAAACTGCGCCGGGGGCGCGCGAAGGACCCCCGACCCCCCAAACCGCCTCTTTCCGGGCGCGCTCCGGCCCCAAATTCCCCGCGCTTCGCCCCAAAACCGCGCGGGCGGGGCCGGACCCGTTTTGGGGAGGTTTTTTGGGTTTTTTTTCCCCGTTTCGGGAGGTTTTTTCTTTTCCTGAGAAAACTTTTCCCCGTTTTCTCAGGTTTTGCTTTTTCTCCTCCGGACCCAAAAAGGCCAAAAAAAAAGCAAAAGGCGCCGGTGGTGGCACCTCCGGGGACCCCCCCGGGGCGGGGTTCGACCCCCCGCGGCGCCGCTGCTGCTGGCCTGGGGCCGTATCGTGACAGGGAGCCCCATATCGCGACAGAACCCCCCCATACCGTGACATGGACCCTCCTGTTTCTCCTCCTCCAGTTGGGGAAGCCATGATCCAGGGAAAAGGGCGACCCCCGTATCGTGACAGGCATCTCATATTGTGACAGGAGCCCCCATATCGTGATAAGAGCCCATTACTGTGAGGGGAAACCCCCCCATGTTCATCCACGTGGCTTTGGGGCGCCCATGGTCCAAGGAAGGGCTGATTCCCTGTCGTGACAGGGACCCCTGTTTGCAATAGGGCCCCTCATATCATGACAGGGCCTCCATATTGCGACGGGGCAAGGYCTGCTCCTCATTTTCCCAGAGCCCCACGTTGGGTAATGCACAATACGGGGCCAGGGGGGTCCCCCATATCGCGACAGGGGCCCATCTGCAACGGCTCCATAGCACAACTGGACCCTGGATCGCTCTGAAGATGAGTATCGCGACAGGAACCCCCTGTCGCGACAGAGCCCCTGTACCGTGACACGGACCCTGAGTTGCTCCAAGGATTCAGGACCGTGATGGGGCCCTGTATCGCTGCGAAGGCCCCTTGTCGTGACAGACTCTATCGTGAGGGGACCCCTATATCGTGACAGGAACCCCCAGTGACAATAAACTGCTGAGTCCTGACCGGCCTCGTGTCGTCCTTGGGGCCAGGGGGCGGTTGGGGGGGGAGGGGTGACCTCGGTGCACCTACGGCAYCGCCGCTTTCCGCGTGTGACGTCATCGCTCGTTCCCGTATGACGTCACAGAAGGTGCAGGCCGGGCCGGGGGCGCTCGGTGACGTCACCGCCGCTTTCTGCCGCGTGTCCTTCGCGGGCCCCGCCCCCCCGCTCCGGCCCCGCCCCTTGGCTCCGCTCCCCTCCCTCATTGGCTCCTCCGTGCTCCGGCGCCTCATTGGCTCCGCCGAGCCCCGCCCCTCGCCCCTCCCCTGCCCCGCCCCCTGCCGGTCATTGGCTCGGCCCGGCCCCGCCCCCCGGTCCGTCACCGGATCCTCCCGCCCGGCGCCGCCGCCGCTTCCTCCGGGCCCGCTCCGGCCCCGGCCCCGGGACCCGCTCGGACCCCCGGGACGCCCCCCGGGAGCCCCGGGAGCCCCGGGCCCGGCTCCGCCATGTGGCTCTTCTCCCGGGATCCGGTGCGGGACTTCCCRTTCGAGCTGGGCCCGCCCGATGCGGACCCCGACGCGGAACCGCTCCCGGACCCCGCGGCCCCGGCCCCGCTCTGGCGGCTGCTGCGGGGGCGCCGCAAGGTGGGGGGGATGGGGGGCGGGTCCTGGGTCCCCTCACGTCTCCCCTCCGCCCCCGTGTCCCCTCCCTGTCCCCGGATCCCCCCATGGCCACGGCCCCGCCACCCCCCGTCTCCCCACCACCCCCCTCCTTCTGTCCCCC
>JACAXG010000096.1:3119282-3363174 GCA_018881555.1 Amblyornis subalaris | reverse complement strand
GCAACTGGACTTTTTGCTTTTGTTTGATGTCATTTTCATTTATTTTTCCTTTTGATATCCCTATTGCAATGTCAGTACTTGGAACCTTACTTTCTGCTTCTAATCCACATACCTCAACTACTCCTGTTTTTTCTAAGTGTAGCAATTTTCCRTCCCTTTCTCTTGTATGTGCTTCAGTTTGCCCTTGTTCTTCCTTCGTAGTTGACCACGTAAATGTAGGGAATTTTAACTTTGGCAGTTTGAATTTGCTTTCTCTTCCCTCTATATCTTTTTCGCCTGTCTTCATTCCAATTTCAATTTTTGAGGTTTTGTCACTTGCATGCATGCCATCTTCCTCTATCCGTTCCTTTTTAACCTTGTCTTCTGAGTCATCTCTGCATTCTTCTCTTGTTTTTTTCATGTCTGTTTTAGGTGTTTTGGCTGTTTTGAATGATGGCATTTGTATTTTCCAAGTAGATACTTCTGATTCTGCATCTTGGATATGAGTTTTCACATCGAAATTCCTGCTGTCCTCTGCAGTCATATCAGCTGCTTTTTCTGGTGCTGACTGTGAAACGTCACTTCCCTGTTTGGTTGTTTCAGTCTCTGTCTCTTTTCTTTCGGGCGTTGAAATTCCAAAGTTTATTTTCTGAATATTTACTATTTGTGTGTCTTCTTCTGTTTGTTTTTCTCCTGCTTCCAGGGTGTCAGATGTCCCTAATTCTGCTTTAGCAGTGGCTATTTCTAGGCCTTTTACCTGTAGAGATCCTGTAGCTGTGTGACCCATCAAGTCTATGTTAATTCCACTTTCTCCTTCTTTTTTATCTGCTGTTCCTTTCTGTTTCTTTTTTCGGGATTTTGATGAGGCTTGCGGTGTTTTTTTGGTTGGGCTTACTTTCAGATCAGCTGTTTCTAAACTGGGTTTTGTTATCTCTGTTGCTATGTCTGGTACTTCGGGTACACTAAATTTTGATGTTGCTTCCTTGTCTTTTTCTTTTTTAATGCTTATTTCAACTTCAGGGCATTGTTTTACATGAGATGGAATGCCATTTTTTATATCTTTTAAATCTCTTGTTAAAATTTCATGTCTCTCCCCTGTTTTCATTTCATAAGCAGGAGATGTGGTATATTCAACAGTTAGGATTTCGGGATTTTCCAGGCTAATATCTTCTTTATGTATTTCTTCTCTTTCAGAGATCAGTGTAGTTTTTATTTCTTTTCTTTGCTTCTCTTGTGGTTCTGGTTTCGACCTGTGCATTCTGAATCCAATGCTAGGGAACTTCAGCTTCCTTTGGCTTCCTTTTTTCTCTTTGGTATGCACTTCTTGTGGAAATTGAGACTCTGTGTCTGTGCTTGTAGGGGAAATATCCTGTATGGCAGGCTCATATGCATCTGATGTACTATGAGATCTTCTGTGCCTCAATATCTTTTTATTTTTGATTGATTGAAATTTTGGCCATGATAATCTATCTTTTTTAGGTCTCTTACTTCTTCCTACCCTTTGGCTTACAAGTAGTGTTTCCCTGTCTTCTTCTGAARTGGCTTTTCCTGAAACATGCAGTGTTTCTTCAGGAATGCTCTCACTGAGTTCTTTTTCCTAAAAGAACAAGTAGTAGTGAGAAGATCAGAAGTAACCTAAACATAGCTGCAACAGAAAATACAAAACATACTATAAAATATGTTTAAAAATGTTCTTCTTATTCCTAGTATCTACTTGTTATATAAAAAAATCCTGAAGATTATATAGATATTTAATGTCAGATAGAAATTACATAAAACAAATGGACTGTAATATATGGATTTCTGAAGATTTTCTTTATTTGCAAAACATTGCAGTAAACAGAGGTTTATATATGCATCTCTATATATGTCTGTACAAATATATCTTTATATACCGTCTATATAAATACATATATATATATATACACCATTTATATATATGTATACAAAGGAAAAATAATCTTTAAGTTGATGGAAACCTATGAAGAGATCATGTCTATCAAAATATCAGTGGCTAAACATGTTTTTTTAAATAGAAAATCTTTTGGATGAGTTTTGGAGAAAAATATTTACTGATATTTTACATTTTTTAACACATTGAATATAGGTATTAAAGAGATTACCCAAGTCTGTTCTATCAGTGGACAATTAACAATAAAAAACTGCTGACTCACTAAAGAATATTTTTATACCCTAACACAAGATTGTGGATTCATATAAAATCTACAGTCTCACTTAGGATATTTAAAAAGCTTCAAATATTGTGTGGGATTTTTTTTTGGTCGTGAATATTCACGTTAGTAAGTTTAAACACTTGCCTAAGTCTTAAGAAGAAACAAGTGTGTGTTTTCTGATCTATTTCCACACAGCACATTACTACAGTATGTTATCCAAACTTTGTAAACTAGTGAAATATCTACCTGGCCTACTCTTTCCTTTTTGTGCTGAGCTGTAGAGTGTTCTAGGTCTTCTTGCACGGCAATTTTTCTTTTGAGGCTGAATTGGACTCTGTACGGCTCGGAATATTGGAGAATCTTGAGTGCATCTTCATATTTGATATTATCGAAAAATATTGTAGCACTTAGAAGCTGATCACCTGCAAGTGGAATCATACATCATTTTAATTACTTTGTGTTTTCTTGCAGTTTTTCATCTTGTTTTTTTAATTTTAGTTATGTATATACTACTTTCTATGTGTCTTTTTCCACTCTTCCAGTGAAAACGATTTTTTTTAATGGTATACAAAAACCATCCCATTTCATTATTGCTCAGGCAAGTGGTCTTAGAAATTATTAATATGGACAGGTTAAGCTCACACATGATATTAGTTGTTTTGCAATCTGCTATTTCTGATACCTAAAGAGATGGCAGATCACACAGCTTACACATCTCATTATTTAAAGATACAGAATAAAATCAGAACAAAATAAAAAATCAGACTGTACCTTCTCTAAGACTAAATATTTTTGAAGCAGGAGATTCCTTAAGTACTTTTTTAATAAATAGTCCTTCATTTCCTCCACCTTTCACACTAAAACCACTAGCACCAGCTTCCGCTTCTGTTTTCAGGGTCACTTCCATTGTCTCCTAGAGATAGAAAAAGGTGAGAATTTATCATTTTTATTCATTTGCATTAAAGGGTTCTACATTGTTCTACAATAAAAAATTTAGTATCCTCACATATATTTTATATAGCTCAAGAAAGATTATCCAAAATAAAGAATATACTTACTCAGTGTGGGTTTGATTCTGTTCTAAATTAGAATTAAGCACGTGTATTAGGGTTACGTTGGATGAGGGCCACATGGAAAATAGGTTATAATGTTAAAATGTGAAACATATGGAAACTTTTAGGGCTGAAAGATTGTATTTTCTGTGAAGATGTTAAGCACTCGAATTAAAGTCAATGGGCCAGAAAAGTCAGACTAAGAGCTAATGCTGTACTGCACTCAAATCAGAGTAGACTAAAGAAAGAATTCTAAAAAGAATTATGAAAGGACCCCAAATAGGATAAATAAGTGTTCATGCCTGTGCCACAACTTGGCCAGTTGTGAAGTTCCTGGTCAAAATAAGTCTAAAGTGATTTTTTGCTCATTTGTCCTTCTGTCCACCCATTCATGTCTGTGTGCTATAATCAAATTCATTATTTACAAGGCTCATACCTAAAACTACGGAGTGCTTTTAAACTGACCTGTGGATGACTCTGTTTTGATTTGTCTGTAGAATATTTTTTGTTTTCTTCTTGAAGCTGAAAAATAATTTTCAATTATTTAATGTTCAGAAGTCATGCTGTTCTTAAGTACACGAAAAGTCAGTTAAAATTCCTGGTTTAGACTAAGAACTGAGGCTGACTTTAATGGCAACAGACCAAAATTGGGATCTACAATTGCAATGTACAACATAAGTGAGTTAACTATACTATTCCCAGTACTAGATCAGATGCCAAGGCCTCACTTCATTGTACCAAAATTTGCATTAAATGAATGTCAGAGACCAAATGTCTTAAGATACTGGGAGCTTTTCTGTGTCTTAATGTAGCACATTGTTCACGCTTTTGATTTTGTAAACATACATTTTTTTTACTTATTCAACTTCAGCATGAATTTCAAACTGTTGCCTACTTACCTTAACATGGTTGTACTAATTAAATCCCTAACTTTGAATAACCAAGAGGTACAGGCAATTTTGAAATACTTATTAGTTAGATTCAAACTAGTTATATATTCTAACTGGAAAAAACATGGTAATTTCTTTACGCTCTCTGCCTTGTGTCCTTTAAAGGAATGAAGTCGAATGCATTTTCTTGCCAAGAAACAAGAACATGGGCAGCAAGTCCAGTGCAAAATAAAGCCATCTGTGAACATAGATGCACTTTTGGTGGGGACAGGAAGACAGTATGGCTGCAAYAATATCCAATTCTATGACATAGGAGTCTCTGCTAGTTGTAAGAGCTAAAGCCTCTTGAATCAACTTGATAAAGCCATGCCTGCATGAAAACTCAATGTCTTGCCTTTGAATATTCTTCTTCTATGGGATACTCATAAACTGGAGAGGATCCTTGTGGCCTGGGACGAATGTCTTCTACTGCCACTTCATTAACCTGTGGAAAAGACATGAGCAGTGGTAAAGGGACATCCGCCATGAAAGTGACCCATTTTTTAGGAGAGTTTCTCTGGTTACACATAGTCTCCTTCTGAGTACAAATCTTTCATTAGTAATGATGGATAAAAAATAGCCAATAGCTCTTTTCTTCGGTCAAGAACAAATAGAATCCTCATGCTAAAGCACTCAAAAGGGACAAAGGCCTGAAAGACAAAAACAGTGGTACGCTGATTTTGGTTTTCTTTATGTATTGTATGCGTCTACAGACTGACTGCACTGAAAACAGACAGATCAATTGGTAATAATTGAAAAAGTAAAAAAAAAATCCCTCCCCTGCTCTGTTTGCACACCTAAACTTTGCATCCGGTGGCTTCAAACTGTATTGCCCGCTATAAGCAAGCAAACCATGGAAAAGTTCCAGCAGGAATTTCAGCTGACAAGAGCTTGGCATGCTTTCTTCTGCAGTCAGACAATAGGGAACATAGACTGCCTAAATCTTTAGAGAAAAGTTACTGTAGTTAACAGCCATGTAATAGTTTGCTAAGTCTTGGTAGTAAACTTATGTCAATGAACCACGGCAATGAGCAGATGCCTTTACACTGAAACATCTTTCTGATTTTTGAGCTGGCAGGACAATCCCAAGCTAAAATACAACATTTTTAATGGGGAGGAAAATCACCAGCAAGATCCAGCTATAGACAAAATATTTAGCATCCCATTTTGCCAAACTGTCATCACAGAAAAATTCAGCTCTAAAAAACTCACAGAATCTTCATCCTCTGCATCTGCATCAGCATCAGCATCTCCTGGGGGCTCAGCTGGTCTCAGCTGTCGTCCAGAACCTGAAAGCAACACACAGGTTGTTGGTGGCTGCCGGATCCACACAGAGCACA
Organism: Amblyornis subalaris; assembly: GCA_018881555.1. Classification (NCBI taxonomy): domain Eukaryota; kingdom Metazoa; phylum Chordata; class Aves; order Passeriformes; family Ptilonorhynchidae; genus Amblyornis; species Amblyornis subalaris. Next base: position 3,357,700 of record JACAXG010000096.1, on the reverse strand, counting down.
GAGCAGTCAGGTTGCAAGTTGAAACCCTCTGGAGCAGCACAGCCAGGGACGTGCACAGGCCAGTGGAAAGGCCTGATTTAATTTAGATTCTTAGCATCACAGAATGGTCTGGGTTGGAAGGGACCTTAAAGATCGTCTAGTTCTCCCTACTAGCCATGGGCAGGGATTATAATCTGGCTAACTTCGAGTTCTACATTTTCTCCAATCCGGGGATTTTTCTCCTTCACAAAAGCCTTTACATTTCTGGATTTGAATATTTCTGGTATCTTTGGAAAAACAAAAGCTGTGACCATCTGCTGACCCCTGTCTCCTGCACCAGCCCCCAYCTCTCCAAAGGGACTGATTGTAGCCTGCAATGAAGGTTTAGAGGGATTGGAGACCAGAAAAAGGGAAGGAGAGGTGTACAGAGGGAAGCTRAAGTGTTTTTCCCTAAGTTGTTTTATTTTTTAAAATATCAGAATCAGTAATTAAAAGTTTGTTAATTCACAATAAATTAAATTGATTGAAATTCCCCATATTAAAACTCTTTCTTGTTTCTGACAAAGGTCTTAAGAACAGGAGAAACATCATGAAGCTTTGATAGTCATAAAGACTGTTTTCTCAGTTGTTGAAAGTATTGAGGGCAGAGAGAGATGAGGTGAAGGAGATGGGCTGTCTGAAGGTGCRATTCTCTTGAAATGCCTTCAATTGGGCATCAAAGAATGAAAACAGCATGAATTAGAACATGTTTTCAGAGATCCAGGTTTAGCCAGTAGAGGACAGTGTGGCTGAACTACATACTCCCTGGTGCACCAGCTATTMTAAGATATGCACAAGTCCTTGTCCCAATAACTGTGTCTCTTTCCTGTCTCCATGCTCTGTTTTTTCCAAGCCATCAGGCTGTCTAGCTCCCTCACACTCAATTCTGCAACTGCCATTACTATACATAGTTTTGGCTCTCCTAAACAGATCCTCTGGCTTAAAAATAAGCTCAAACACTAGAGGAGACAATGAGAAGAAGAACTCTGCAACTCATTGTCTGCTTTAAGTGGAGAACCCTTGGGCTGGAAGACAACATTTCTGGATGTGAATATTAGACACGGTGTGTGCAGACAAGATGGCACGACTTTGACACATATGGAATCACTCTGACTTACACACCATGCCAAGCTCTTGTTAAAGTGGCTGTGATTTTGCTGGTCACTCTTCATAGTTTTCTGATCTCCTACGTTTACTTTTTCCCTGACTTTTTTGAAGATGAAATGATTTAGTACAGGCAAAGTTTTGAAAGAGTTATGCCCGCTGATCAGCAATGGACCACTTTGTACAGATGAATGGAAATAGTGTGCTTCCAGTGGGAATATCCTGTAACGGTCTGTGGGTCAAGTTTCTAAACTTGATAGAAGAGAAGGCAATCCTCRTTAGCCGTAGGTACAGCATCATAATCAGCTCTCCTGCAGTATTCCAGCTCCAGGGAGCTGGGATCAACCCAGAACATATCAGAGCTGCCAGACCATGCCTCCTTTAGCCTTCACAGGACTAGTCCTGACACCTACAGTGGACAAAATTCTAGGAAATGGTTCTAACGCAGATTCTAACTCAGATTAAGGACCTGCTTGAAATTTAGCTTGATTTTTTTTTTCAAAAGCTCTAGCATTTGCAAGGTTCAGAAGCTCAAGAAAATTGGAAAATTAGCATAACCTTGTTAAAAAATTTAGACGTGGATTTATGAACCTGAATTTAGGCCTTTCTGCTTGAAAATTCTGGAATCGATTCATAAAGCACTTCACCACATGTATTTTAATAAGCATCATATGAGGAGAAGAGCTGCAGGATTGAGGCTTGATTGTTTAATTTGCTTAGCGTTTCTAAAGATTCAGGTGCCAACAATGAATTTTATGGCTGTTACTAAAATTCCAAGAAATAGTAAGGACTTAGTCTTGTGGCATTGCCATATTTCTCACTTGGGAGAATCCACCCACAAGCCCTGCAGTCCAGTAGAATGACTTAACAGAAAATTGCTTGGATTGCTGAGTGTTTGCTCTTCAGTGCAGCACTTCAATATTAACTACAGCATTGATCCCTGGTGGTTGCCAATAATTTTGCTACTGGAAGAGAAACAGGAAAGAATTATCTGTGAGACTTCTAAGGCTGGTTCACTGCTGTTTCTCTTGTTTTACTCTGGTGTAACTTCAGTGACACTTTAGTTGCCTAGAACTGAAGCAGTGCAAGTACAGTACCTCTCCTAAACTGCGATAGTAGCGCCCTTTCCTAAAAAAATTGAGCAACAGATTATTGTCCCCAGGGCTAACAGAGACGTGGGTGAGATTGGAATGGAGGGGCATCAGCTACATAGGTGACCTTCCCACCCAAAACTTCACACCACGCCTTTCCATCTACCCCAGTCTCCCCAAACTCTGCCTAGGCTGCCCCTCTACAATAGTTAGCCCATGTCATAAAAGACTTGTTGTGCCCTGATTCCTACTGTAGACTAAGATTTGCTTGTGATTATTTCCTTATTCAGAATACTTTCAAAAGAAATCTGTAGAAGAGTGGAATTACAGTACATTTTCAGCAAAGCCTTCTTTCTGAGTAGAAAAGCCTGTGCCAATAAACCATGATTTATATGCATGTCATTCTCATGCCCCAAATAGTAGCAATGCCAACATTTTATAGATTTTAAATTTTTTTATGAATCCTGGACAATCAACGCTTTGTTCAAAATGTTTTCATAAACAAGATGGAATTTACATCAGTGACTACTTCTAATAGCCAYTGGACTGACTTCAGAACAAGGGAATTTTTTGAAAGTAAGCAGTAGGAGTTATATAGGCTGGATCATTTTCACATCATGTGACTGAAATGTGTATTTGCTTTTTGAAATGCAATTTTAAAAAATTATTTTATCTTTAGCCTTGCAACCCAGATGGACTGTTTGGGCAAAACCACAAGAAAATATAAAAACAGGCTATTTTTTGGGTATTCACATTCAGTGGGTAACAGTCTCCAAAATCACATTTGATACAAGAAAATGAATTCCAAGTATGACAGTGTCATTGAATTTAAATCAATTGTGCTTTATTGTATTGTATAAAGAGAAGCCTAGCTTTAATTGGAACACTGGCATATAAAATTACTGCAGTCTGTATACTTTAAAATAAAACAAAACAGTAAATGAGAATACCAGAGATGTTAATAAAAGAAACAATAATGTCTTTTGCTAATCATCCTAGCTTCTCTGCTTCCAAACTATATCCCTTTCTCTTCAATTCTTAGATTTAGGCTTTTCGCTTTTTAAGATTTTATACTAAAGTTATATTTGCATATGAATAGTGAATTTAAGTAATCTGCTCTTATCTTTAAGCATATTACTTCTCCTTGCATCAACTTCAGCTTTACTTTACCAAGTAGTTTCTCTTAACAGACAGAAACCTGATCCATGATAAATATCTGTCCACAGGTGAAAAGTTTTATGCTTTGCTCGCTCACTTATTGCTATTTAAGGTCACAACCTGTGCCTTTTCTTAACAAGGACTCTGGCATTTGCTAGTTACCCTTTCTAAGCTGTGACAAGAAACTAACAGTTGTGTTTGTGCAGTGTTGTGGAAGTAGCTCGGATCCGTAGCAAGTTAGAAAACTTGTGCCTTGACGTGTGGGTGAGGCTGGGACATCTTTAGATCAGGTCTTTTGTGACAGTGCAAAGCACACTCTGGGCACATAACTTCATTTGTATTATTAATAAGGAGAAGAAGGAATGAATAATTGCAAGACAAACAAAACAGTCATAATTTGATTTCRTTGTCATTGTTGGCACTGTGTTTGACCCACTAAAGAATTCACACATGTAGGTCAGCAGTTTTCACGGTGCTCCCTCATGTGCTTATGTCTTCTTGTAAACAAAGATGTGCATGGCTTCTGTCATGGACAGCTTCAGCTGGCTCCTGTATCAGACCTCTCCTCCTGCAACCATCCATCCCTGTACCTGCAGGTCTGTCTGTCCCTCTGCCCTCAGACACCCCGTCGTGGATCTGCTATTCCTCATGCATGAAAGGCTGGTAACTGCTAATACATTGCTCCAGAATGTTTTCTGTTTTCAAAACCACGTCCCTCTCTCCAGATGGATGGTGTGCCTGATTTTTTTGCCCCGCAGCTTGTTCTCCCTCTCTTGCAGGTATCRCAATTACTGGGATTCCTTTTCCTCCCTCAGAGCTCTCACAGCCGCCTGAGCAGTSCTGCTGTGAGGTCCCGCAGCCCCTTCTGATTCACTTCTTATATTTGAAATAGGGAATACTTAGAATAGTTAGAATATTTTGAATCGTGGGTCCCAGTTCAGGAAAGCACTTGATAACAGGAACACTATGCACATGCCTGGCATTCATCTTGGCCTCTCCAGAGCACTTTTTCAGATAGGTAAGTTCACCTGACTTTCAAGCAAGCAATGCTCGAGGAAAATGATCCTGCAAGCATCAGCTGCAAAGATAAGAATCTGAAAGTGTCTGCAAATAAACCTTGTTACGCATGTACTGTGTTCCTGAAGGAAGCTGCCATGAGGCTTAAACCACAGTTTATGGCACAGGAGGTTCTTGCAGAGTCTGTGCAGGCTTGACCACGAGCTCCATCAGGCTCGTGGCATTTCTAGTAAGCAGCTCCAATGATGCTGGGGAAAACCACCGGCAAAAAAAATCAAGAGGTTCGTCTTCTACAGAGATTTCCTAGTGCATTCCAGAGACCTGGATTCATTCCATTGTCCTGCAAGATCCCACGGACTGAGTTACAACAACTGCTGGGCAGGGCCCTGGGGCATGGCCGGAGCGCAGCGGGAATGCTGCGGCTGTCACTCTATCTGGGCAGGATGCGTGGCCATGGGGAGATGCGGGCGCTATGTCACGGAGGAGGCTGCCTCTCCCAGCCCTYCGTCGCAGGAATGTCATGTTACTTCACTTGAGCCGCTGCCAGCGAGACAGCGGGGGCACCCAGCGGCTCCACCTAGAAGAACCAGCTTGTCAGCTCTGAAATGAATGGCTGCCACCGTGGAAAAAGCAGCCGTTCTGCCTCAAAAAAAGGTGTTAAAGTGAGGACCAGCACCGCCCCTCTAGTGTTTCGCCTCTGCTCTGTGCTGGGAGTGGGACCCTCCCCACCAAGCCCTGAAATTTCCGTGGGATGAAGACAAAGGACTACTCTGTGGAATGAAGATAAAGATTTTGCTGCTGAAGGAGTTTAACAGGCCTTATTATCAGCGGGATGCTATCAGAACCAGCTGGGCCGGTGTTCAAGCTACACTCCTGCCTTTGTTTTGCGCTGGTTTGGCAATGCCCCTTGGCTGCACTCCGTSCCTGGGCTGCATACTTGTGCTGTGATGAATGCCGCTCAGACCTGCGAGCCGAAAGCAGAGCCTCGTAGCACAGTCGTGCTGGAGGAGCAGCTACTCGCAAATAACCAACGTGTGTGAATAGTTTCCTTCCATTCAAGGCATGAACAAGATGTTTTGATTCATTGCCTTGGTATGTTAAGCTGCCCTTGTCGGCTGTTAGAGTACTTCATTAAAAGCCTTCAAATCATTTCATCTCAAAACCTTTTGAAAACAGAATATATATGTAAGCTACAATCATGAGTCTCTCTGCCCAGCCAGAGGACTGTCCATGAAGTTAACACCTACTTTTATCAAAAGGAACAGTACCCTGCTCTGCGAAGTACCTCTAAGTAGAGAAATGTCTTGGGAATTAAGGTTCCTTACAGACCATACTGAGCTCTGTAGGATTTTATAGAGCATTTTCTACAGGTTGACTAATATCAGGAAAGATGTGGAAGAGCACTGGCAACTAAGAACAGATATAAACACTACCATAAAAAGAGAAACTAACAGCCCCCAGATGAAAAGAAGAGTGAATGGCTTTCCCATGAGTGTGTGTTTATTGATAAGCTCTGCCCACAGATTTAAAAGTATTAAAAGCATTCTCGCTCACAGTTCACAATAGGAGCAAAACCTTTAGAAAGACTGATCAGGAAGGAGCTCTTAATTCTTACAGTGGTCCACCTTCCCTCTGATGGTAAAGATAAACTTAATATAAACCACAGAACAATTCAGAGCATGAGAATAAATCACTCTGGTGGGGTCCTGCACAGACTTTCTTAGCTTGAGTCATATTTTAACATGAAAAGCACGTGGGACTTTTTCTTTTTTTTCCAATTGTCAAACTGAAATTTCCCAGACCCTGGGTTGATGACTTTCATCTAACTATCACCATTTATTGGTTACTTGGCTATATAGGAAACGCAGTTTGRCCAGATCCACGTAACTCTTCTGCTACAAGAATAAAATATTTACTGAAGTATTTCATTAGTCTAATATTTCACCTCTTACTAAAACAGAATAATGTTTCCTACGAGAAACAGAGAGTTTGAAAATAAGCTCTCAACCAAAGTTTATTGTGAGAACATGAATAGAGTGATGTCCAAAAGAGACAGAAGAAGCAGGCAGCGGTGGTTGATTCCTGTATTTGTCTCTCCTGGTCCATCCCTCCTCTTCCTAGCTAAAACACAGCTACAAGTGGCAGGGTGAAAGAGGCAGCTGCAGAAACTCTCACGGCGCCCAGCAGACAACCAGAGGTTTGGTGCTGTTTCCCCTGTGCCGTGGTTCTGACTTAGAAGCACAAGTTTTGTATCATCTCTAGTTTTAGTCCGATTGCACCAGAGGGTAGCTGTAACTTCCTGCCCTGTGTCCCTGTGTTGCTAATCTTAGGCAGGAATTTTCCTCTCTCTCAGGTTTTACGTGACAGAGTGGGTTTCCAGTCTGTGTYTTACTTCCTGCATGAATTCCTGAAGTGTTCTCTTGCTCAATTATTGTGATAATGATTAGGAGCCTCTCTGATAATTACCAATTATGATTTTTCCCAGGATTGCAGGGCACCTGTTCTCACAAAGATGGTAAGAGAAGGGAATCACTTTTCAGCAATTGTTGCTATGTATGCCCTGACTCCTGGACTGAACCAAAATTGCTTACCAGTCTTTTGGATGAGGCAAAAGTKAGTTAGCAATTCATAGCTAAATAAAGCAATAAAGACTGGTCTGATCCACTCTGATCCTCAACAGTTTTATCTCCTGAGACTCTCAACAGTTTTAATGTCTTGGATATACTGGTTTTACTTGCAATTGAGTCTCTACCATGCTGTAAATAGTTGCATGGATACCYAGCTAAAATTTCCCGGGGTGTCAGTGCCCATCTGGATGATCTGKGTTTTAAGAAGGTTTCAGGGACATGTTGCAAATGAAGAGCTCTCACTTGCTTACCAGAAGAAACCCTAGCGGGAACCAGTCTGCAGCTATTTGGTTATCCAATATATTGATTAGGCATGTTGCAGTTTTCTTCCCTCTGGAAGAAACCACTTCACCTAAACTACAAACTAGACTTGGGAAGGGAATGCACAGCACATCTGCCTTCCTCTCAGAGCAAGAAGCTGATTCCTGCTGTCCTCCCTGTTAGATAGCTGCGAACTCAGCTCTTACCATGACTTGCCTAGAAGCAAAGGCAGRTGGGTGCCTATTGCAGATAAGGCCCATAAAGCTCACACAAATTAACTTTGCCACATTCCTTCTCCTTGCTGATTCACCCTTCCAAGAATTCAGGCTTCTACCAGAGCAGATTGCCTGTTCCACTGCCAAAGCACAGCCCTGCTCAGATTTATAAATGAATCAAATGAATACATTTATGGAAAATGATCGCTCTGCCTGCGTAGGCTTGATTGGCAGCCCTGGAGACTGAATTTCTCTGGCCACAGAGTCAGTATTGCTTAACAAGCAGTGGCCATAACCCCAAGCTGTCTCTTAAGGTAGCCCAGTACTGACGCGTTAAAGATGCTAATTCTTGGTGGTTTTGGTAGAAAGCACATTTGTTCCCTAAGAATAGGTCTTAAGATAAGAATAAGAATAGATGACCTACTAACATTATGCAAAAAGTCCAAAGCAACGGATTCAGGCTTTATATAAATGACACTTACTACTCTAAATTAGAAACAGACATTTTAGCCCAAACTGCTAAAAAACTCTCTTCAAAACCACTGCTTAAAAAATATCCTCATCAGAATCAATGCTCTCTAAAAATTTTTGTATTTAGAGATAAATATAAACATATACATACATACATACATAGAGACAAAGAGTTCATATCATGATCCCTATGGTCTTAAGGTCCTTACGGTCTAGGAAAACTTTCATTTCTCTTTACTCCACTGATAAAATTCAGTGCACAATTAAGTGCCCAGATACAGCAATATTAATGGAGTGATGTTACTTTGGCTGTCTCTTTGGTATGCTGGGCATAGCCCCTCTCAAAACAGGAATGCAGAAAAAAACCTTGTAGTTTTTCCACAACCTTTTATGGGGGCTTTTATATAAATATCTGCTCTTGGAAACAGGTTTTCAGTTTGAGAGAAAATTCCCTGGGCAACTTGTTTGGATGTAAATCACCATAGAAGAAAATATCTTTTAAGCTTTTAAATTCCTTAATGTATATGTAATACAAGAGATATGGGATAAAGGTGACAGAAAATTATTATGGGAAAATATTTTACATCAAAGATACAGTTAGCAGTTCCCTCACTTTGTTAAGATAAAAATCTTTTCTGTCAATAAACACTGGTAGTAGCAAAACAGCATTTGGCACAGCTCACTTTTCCTTTTTTTTGTGTGGTAGGAGATTCCCTTTAAAATTAGAGAGAATTACTTGATGCAGACTGTGGGTTTACAAAAGCATAAAATCTCATTTACAGGTAAACTAATACTTTGAATCAGATAAATAAATAAATTACCTTAGTTCTATCCACATCAATGTAATTCAAATCTGAATAAATGGACTGTAAACTTGGGTTTCACTCAAAAAAAGGTCAGTTTTCAAAAGAATTGAATAGGTCACCTACCAAATTATTTTTTAAAATGTTGTCTCTTGATTTTGGCCCATTGGTTTGTACCTCTTTTTTTGAATGTCTTTCTCTAAYAGATGGATACCTTGCCCCAGCATTTTCTAAATGTGCCATTTGATAACTGTCTTCTATTACAAATTAAATCTGTTAACTCATTCTTCATTGTTTGAAATCAGAAATAATTATGTAAGGCTGAAAAGTATTGGAATTTTAAGTGCATATTAAGTTACAGAAGGAAAAAACTGATTATTATGAACTTTCATTGCATTATGTTTTTGCAAAAAGAAAAGATTTGAATCTTTGCATGTGGTTTTTGAATGGTTCAGTACTGATTTTCCATTTCTGTGCCTTCTAGCACCCAAAAATAACAAACCAAAATGCTTGCCTAATAGATTAGAGAAAAACACAGTTTAGTTAAGGAAATAGATTTCAGTTTTAGGTTCCACAGACACTAGTAAAAACGATAGGGAGAAACCGTTTCTGTAAAGACTCATTACTGCAGTTCTGGATTTCTGTTTAGTTAAAGACTGGAACAGCGAGAAAGTAACTACACTGTGGTTCATCCATGTAGTAACTGGTGAATGAACTGAGATGGGTGGAGTTGTTTGAAAGCACTAAGAGGACTATTTCTTGGATTTGACTATCAAGCCTGAAGCTGATTCATAACATTTCCAAACATTCGGAACCTCTCTGTAATACGAAAATAATGATATCTTATGGAAATGAGTAGCTGTTTCTTTATCATAATGGTCTGTTCACACTCAGGTTAAGTATTTTTTAACTCAGTTAAAAGACGAGGCATTCCTTTTGAAGGCACATGTTAAGGTTTTTCTTGATGAACAGCTGTGCTAGATTTAGACTAATGTGTAAGGGAGAATAAATTACATTTTGCTCTTCAGCTGGGTGAAGGGTTTCACTGAAATAAAACAGCTTTATACCAATACAAAGCCAGTATAAGGAAAAGGAACATGCCAGGGATTCAGCTTCTCTTCTTTGAGATCAGCTGCAAGTAGGAGGATCTGATTCTTCTCTCAGGTGGCTTCTTCGGGGTCATTTAAATCTGTACAACAGGAGGACAACCCAGTGGCTTGTCCACACTTTGAAGAATATCAATGACCATCTTGATTTGTGGAACTGTGAAAAGTTTGAATGCAGAAGGAAAGAATGGGAGGCACTTGGAGATGCCCTTCAGTCCATCTGTAGGGCTTTCTGCATATCTTTGCAGAGTGTTTTTAAACCAATGGTGTTTTATTACTTGTGCTTTCTTTCACCCTGCTTCATCCAATGGCCCCAGTGAGGACTCTGTGAGCTGTGAGCTATGGTTTTGCTCTCCGTGAGCTCTCTGTGCAGCAGAGAAACCACTGCTCTCTGCTAAGGGAGGTGGATTTGCATTCCTTGCACTATGCACAGCTTATAGTCAATAAAGCCAGAAAAGGAGAACGATTGCTACCATGAAATTATGCTGTCTAAAACAAAAGGCTCCACCACCATCTTACTGTGACATCTTTAAGTACTGCAGTCCCAAAGTCCTCTGTGGACTGAGATGTCAATAATGTTTTAGCAGTGACTGAAATATTTGCCTTATGTAGTGGTGTTGGGGCCAGTGTTGACAGAATTCTGCAAACTACACTGACAGCAGATTTGGTTTTTTTTTCATTGCAAATACTTTGAACACTGCTTAATCACAGTTTGAACACTTACTAAGAATATCTGTCTCCATTTGACCAAAAGAGAGTAAAGGAAACAGAAAAGCACTCTGCTGATCTTAKAAGACAAATATCCAGAACTCTTCCTTTTTCAGAGTAATCAAGTGCAAGGCTTGGCGCAACGGGACACAGATGGGAAGAGGACAAAGACAACCCACACACAGACCAGAGTAAGTCATAGAATCATGGAATGGTTTGGAAAGGACCTTAAAGATCATCTCGTTCCAAGCCCCCTGCCATGAGCAGGGACACCTTCCACTAKAGCAGGTTGCTCAAGGCCTCCTGAAGTCCTGCCTCAGGAGCTGCTAACTGAAAAACRGGTTCCTCTGCACTTCCACATCAGGGATATCTACCACGGAAAAATTACCTCAAAAGGTTTTGAAAAGACACCTGGGCCAGGGACTGAAGTGTGTAGGACCCAGATCCAACACTGAGCAAAGCACAGTCAACAGGGTGAGCGTTTAAATATAGGATCTGCTGGGGCATGCTCTTCTACTASAGGTTTGGTTTGGTTTAAGAGCTCTTTGTTTTTGGAACACAGCTTGGCCAATGCTAGGTCTTATTCCTGATCCCTGGACTTCTAACGCCCATTCTCAGAGGCCTCCAGCACRCATGTGCAAAGGATGTGTTGCTGCAGGTTTATCCTCTGCAGCTGGAACCACTGGCCTTGTTAACAACTTCTGGACTGGTTGGTACAAGGAGCCTCTGATGGTTTTGTTACTCATCACTTGGGCAGGTGTGGATATTACGTTTAAGTTACTCTGCACACCTCTGCAGCACGGAAAGTCATGAACACTTCACAGATATATGTTCAAAGAGAGGGATTTGAAAATGTATCTGAACAATTTCTGGAGAAGTTTAAGTTCTCCTTGCAGAGCAGTGCCAGCTCAGGGATACAGGAAAACACATTTTTCATGCATATGTTTTTTATTAAATGCAGCTGTCAAAACAGAGCAGGGCTCATGTTCCTGAAAAGGTGCAGGGAAGAGAAGACAAATGGTTGGAATAAAGCAGGAATGTGCCTACTCTGCCTAGGCAAAAATCACCACTTCTGTAGAGCCTTCAGGGCAACCTTTAAACTAGCTGGCTCAGGGACTGGTAGCTGTGTAGCTGTGGGATTTCTGTGAACGCAGTACAAACCCAAGCAACTCCCCAGGGAAGGCAGTACTTGCTGCACAAGACGCTCCTCCTGTGCCCAGACTGGCTGGATAGACACCAGCTCTGCACGAACTGCACCTTCCCAGTGCTGCAGAGGCACAGCCAGAGAGAGACTGTCCTTACCAAATCCTCACCCTCCCTGCCATGCTGCAGCTGCTGTGTTCCAAGTGTGTTGGCAGTRAACTTAAACCATCTACTGCAATCTGATAACACCCACCTCTAATCATTTTGCTGCAGTGGAACTATGGAGGTGACAACAGCAAAGGCAAAGCAAGATTTTTTTTTTTAATGATAATTTTGCTCTTATTCTATAGATATAGATTCAGATCTTACCCTCTGATCTAAATGTGCGTTCTGAAGGTGTTCAGCTGGATTTATACAGCGCAACAGCAGAACTTGGCCTTGATCTTCAGACGACAATGTCAATGAACAGATTTGCTTATTTCTCCATTATGTGTTATTTGGGTTTTCTATGAAGTTCCTATTCAATAAGGATAATAGTCTAAATACAGTGCAGTTGTGTGGCAACAGWGTACCAGATAAATTCAGCTAACTCTGGGTAATATCACAAAAAAATATGTGTTTATAGCTTCATGCCAGTTTCTGACTAATGCTTTTGTTTGTTGCTATAGCAAACCACACATGAATCTGATAGCCAAAAGCATGTTTATGACTAACCTTAGCTCTCTGGGGATTGAAAATATGGAATAAAAAAAATCCCTCAACCACAACACACAGTGTCAGGAGAACATGATAGGAAACACCTTTTTTGGCATGAGTTACTATGAACATTAAAAGAGAAGAACATCATAAGTGGAAAACATTAGGAAATGGGAACTGTGGGAATAACCGCCTTTAACCCATGGAGATTCAAACAGAGCTTTTACTTCACATGGCAAAGTTGTCTGTGCAGGACTAGGGAATGTTGCAGGAAGTCTTGGCTGTGTGTTAAGAGATGGATTTAAGCCTCTGAAGTCTGGAGAAGCTTTGTATCACACTTTAAAATGCTCAGACCACTTTACTTGAGAGAATTTTTACACTGTGCCTTGACACCTAGGACACTGGTATTCACTTCATTAATTTCTACTACCATTTATACTTCGGTAGTTTCCAAGAGCCTGTCCCAAGACTGACGCCTCATTATGCTGTACAAATACACAATGGAGAACAATGCTGGCCCCAAAGGGCTTTCTGTCAAACTAACAGAGAGAGCCAAAGGGGGAGGGGGACGGACAGAGGGGGAGGCAGAGATAGAGAGGTGATGTGACTGCATTACCCACCCAGTCAAAAGTTGAACCCAGGTGTCTTGCACCCCAGTTCAACTGACTGATTCAAATTGCCAAATACGCTACTGTGGGAAGAAGAATACATTAKGTACCCTGCAGAGGAGAGAAAATCRATAAGTTAAAGTGAGACCTAAACTAGGACAGCTTGCAACAAAGCTACATTATGTTGGGCAAAATTTATACTAGTGTACCCTGTTATTCTTAATAACCTTTTTCCTTCACAGGTTAAAAAAAATAAGGGGGAATACTGCAGTAGAGCGTATAGATCAGATCAGTCTCCATCCATGTTTTCTATTTATATTAATCACTCTGGCTCTAGACTGCATATTGTATCTTTATTCTCAGATTTGTACAGTGCATAAAGGCACATGATTATCACAAGTTCCTCCATCATCTCTATGATACTCAACAGCATCTTGGATTCATGTACAATTTTGTGGAGAGGTAGGTCTGCCCAAGATCTCATATTCCAGGTATTTCCAAGGGGTTTCATGAAAGACATCCAGACCCATCAATAGGATCATCAGGACACGGCTATAAATGGAAGCTTACAAAAATCATTAGGACTCACATGATACCTGCTGGTCATTTAGTGCAACAGGATCAAATCCTGAAGTACTGAGATTTCATTCTGTGCCTACTCAAGCAAGACATCCTTTGGCCTCATTGAAACTGATACATGGCATGTTACATTGCATTCATCTTGTAATTCAGACTGTGACGTGGGCTGAGGTCGGATTTGATTTCATCTTGTAAAATCCAGCACAGCACACATCACTGCTCACAGCAGTCACACCTGCACCCTTGTAAGAGGAAATACTTATAGAAAAAAATGCACTCATTTTGTAGATTAGCCATGAGCTCCATTGATGTATACAGCGAGTAGCATTAAGACATCAGTGCTGTATAAAGTGAGAAACAAAGGCAAATAAGAGACAGGCAGAAAGCTTCCAGCTATAGCCTAAGGATCACTGCTGGACTACAGAGCTGGTGGCATGCAGAGGGCCATATATGACTCTCTCTTTGCTTTCACATGCTTTCAGTTCTTCACATTTGGCAGAAAATGCATCTTACAAAAAAGAAAGAAAGTAAGCTGCCAGGCCTCTTTCCTCCACACTGAGAACCTGAAAACAGCTTTGGGTCCAGGAAGCACCAATAYAGAGACCATTTCAAAATAGCTACCTCATTCTCTGTGACTTAGCCTTAAAGCAATTGCTCTTCCCTGGGAGTGCTGTAGAAAATGAAATAAGGGATCATAGGCAGAGGTTGCCAATGCAACTTCAGCTCCAAATTATTTCTGGGTAGTAGAAGGCCCTGGTTACTCGCACTTATGGACACATGTTTATGCAGGYGTGGTGCTACTTCATGAGCATCTTTCCCTTCAGGCTCTCAAAGAGCACAGCTACTCCTTTCYCCTTCTGGGGTTTCTGTCACCCAGGCAGCACTGCCAGGCACATGAATCTACCAGCTTGSCCACTGCAGCATCCTGGTCAGGGTAGTCCCTGCACCTGCCCAAAGCACCATGTGAAACCAGGTGAGCTCTCCCCACCTCGCAGAAAACCAGATAGCAAAGCAAAAAAAATGACTTGCTCAAAGTCACAAAGCAAGTTGGCAGCAGAACCTGCAATAAATACAACCCAGATGTCCTGGATTCCACCTCCTCCCTGCACCATGCTGCCTCTCTTAGCTCAATGCTGGAAGGAAATGTTTTACATTTACTCATCCCTCCATTTCCTTTGTCAATAGAAATTAAAGCAGGCATCTGACTGCCTAAGCCTTGAATACTCTGCTGGTTTCCAAGGCTTGSAGTAAAGTCAGCCAACATTTCTATTGAATCCAGCCCTAATGGACAACTTAAAGTGAYTTCTTTGCCAAGTAGCCTATCAATGCAAAACTCATTTAAGCACATACTACTTTTATATAGATATGCATTGTGTGTATATATATATATAYTTCATGACTTTGCAAAGAACCACTAATTACAAAAATACAGTTTTTGTAACTATGCTGGTTTTGGCTGGGGTAGAGTTAATTTTTTTTCATAGTAGCTGGTATGGGTCTGTGTTTTGGATTTGTGCTGGAAACAGTGTAGATAATTCAGGGATGTTTTTGTTATTGCTGAGCAGTGCTTCCACAGAGTCAAGGCTTTTTCTGCTCCTCACAGCAYCCCACCATTGAGCAGGCTGGGGGTGCCCAAGGAGCTGGGAGGGGACACAGCTGGGACAGCTGACCCCAACTGACCCAAAGGATATTCTGGACCATATGGCATCTGCTCAGCGTATAAAGCTGGGGGAAGAAGAAGGAGGGGGAGGACGTTCGGAGTCATGGCGTTTGTCTTCCCCAGTCACTGTGATGRAGTCCTGATTTCCTGGGGATGGCTGAACACCTGCGTGCCAACRGCAAGCAGTGAACCGATTCCTTGTTTTGCTTTGTTTGTCTGTGTAGCTTTTATTTTACCTTTTAAACTGCTCTTATCTCAGCCCAWGAGTTTTCTCACTTTTCCTATTCTCTCCCCATCCCGCCGAGAGAGGGAGGTAGAGAGAGAGGGAGGGAGTGGCTCTGTGGGGCTGAGCTGATGTCTGCGATTAAACCAGGGCGGCAACTCAACCAAGCAGAGAATAGATTGATCTACTACTATAAGAAAAAAGTAAAATAAAATACTACATCATGATGTTTGTAAGTATAAATTCAAAACAAGCCTCTATACCTTTTCATTTTGTTGAAAGGTAGGAAGATCTGTCAGGATGTTTCTTTCGTTGAACCCACTCAGGTCTGCCAAAAGACTGATAGCTAATTAACATCAATTTTCTATTTTGTGAACAGAATGTCCAAATATTTAAAATTTGCTTACTAAGCTATCTGTGATGTCTGTTTGGTGGGCCATGTCCATATATTTTCCAAAAGCAGTGTAAATCTCATTTCCATGGACTACATCATGTCCTGTCAGCAAAATATCCTTACTGCTGTCAGCTGAAGGTGAGTCCATGTCTCTGAGCAGTTCAACACATTTTTACTTGCCTGTCTTTTCRCCCTCAAGGTGAATGCCATTCCGTTTTTCCTACCTGTCATCATACAAATCCAGATGGGATTGTAGGTGTGCTGCTGTTGCTTTAACTCCACTGCCCATGTGCTGCTCTGCCTACTGAAGGTACTTCAGGGGAGCTGGACGGAAGTTAAAAAGAAATGCAGCATTTCATGTTGTATCTACTCCTCTCCCTCGAATACTCGAGCGGCATGACAGTGGGAACAAAAACTTTAGCAGCCGCATGTTGCCTAAAAGACTTAACTCCCTCATTTTTCTTGATTAGAAAACAAATGTCCTCCAGATTTTGCATTCAGGTCTCCTGTCAGAGGCCTCTGCTCCTCTGCAGAACAGCAGCTGGAGATCCCACACATGGCAAGGCCACAGAGCTCATGCTCTTATGAGATGCTCTGTTCTTCCACCATGAGTACTTTGCATGAACCCACGTGCTGGATAACTGCATCCACAGCTTTACTCCAGCCAACAGGGCTTTATTATGATTGAGATTTTCTGAGATCTTCTAGACAATGAAACAGACAAAAATGCAGCCCAAACAAGCCTGCCTTCTTTCTCTGTAGAACTGTTTCCACTATTTCCTCATTACTGTCACCTCCATTTTGCTCGACTTGACACAAAGCTTCTAAATCCTCCAAGGCACACCTGGGCAGGAGACTATATATCATTTAACATGAGGGGGACCTTAACCTGCCCTCAGACTGCTGCAGCAATAAATGATGAGACTAGGTCTTGACAAAGGCTGGGTCATGCCATTTTTGTGCCACAATAGTAAGTCTGACGGATTTGAGCCTGCGTTCATGCCAGAGACACTGCTGCCGGCAAAATCTCTGTGAAGCAGGAAGCTCTCACTCCTGCTCCTCAGAGCTATTGCAGCCAGGTCAAGGACATTGCTCCTTGCTGCAATCTGTCAGTGCCGACTTAGCTAGGCCCAGCTCTCTTCCCCTGAGTGCACAGGCTCTGGCTGGCCTTGCCCCGGTTCCAAGTGTGTCCGAGAGCCAAAAGCTTATCGCAGTCCATCTCTGTCTCCTCGCACGAGCAGAGTTAGTGGAGGAGTTGGCGTGGTCTGTTTGCGCTGGTATGACAGCCAGCTCCTGTTTTGGAATAGAGGATGATGGTTTTCCCTCCCTCTGCATCCCTTACTGGGCATTTGAAAGAGGAGGATTTGTGGGGAGGGGAAACATTSATGATGGATTTTTATACCTCTTTTGCCCTCCCTTTGCTCTGGTGTGAATGAAAGCCCCAGGCCCATGGGCTGTATCTGTGTGTGCTGTCCAGGGGCTTGGCTTTTGTCAGCCCAGGCCATGAAATAAGAGTGTGATAATGGAGAGGTGTTCATGCAGCACCTGAGCTTACCTGCAGCTCCCCGCACAGAGGACTGCTGGCAGAGGAACAGTGTTCAGTGCATGTCACAACTTGGGAGAACATTGCAAAAGCGCCGCTTCCCTATCAAACGTCAGGGTGGAGATCTGCTGACTCCAATCCCCATCTTTCAAAGCAGGGCAGGGACTGAACGTGAACCGACAGTAAGCCCCAGACACAAAGGAGGGCAAATAAATTAATAAAGCACAGCAGAGAAGGGCAGGGGCAGTGGTCAGCAGAAACACCCCAAACACATTGCGATGTGTCTCACTGCTGGTGTGCGACACAGCTCTGCAGCACCAGTGCCTGATGCAACTCCTACAAGGTGTTTCTGCTGGGCTGGAAAATGCTGTGGTTGTCCACAGGGGCAAGGAGGAGGTTTTGCTGCATCAGATTGTCTCACCCACAGTAGTTTTCACCGGCCTGTGGCCGGACATGTCTGTGTGTGGCCCTGCTGGCTGCTCTCTCAGTGCCCTTGAAAGAGAATCCAAAATCACTGGTTTTCTTTCCATGCCATTTGCTTCTGTCCCTGTTCTGGGGTTGTCTTTGACTCCATCATTGCATCCTGAGGGTTTGCAGGCACCTTTAGGCACTTGCTGAGGCAGCAGGCTGTGGTGGTGAGTGTGCTGTGGGCTCCCCTGTTCCCATACCTCTCTTTTTGCCAAGGTACCTTCCCTCAACACTGCCTCTGCCAAGCAGACTGATCCCAGTGGTACCAGCCTGCAAAGGACTTCAACGTGGGCCTGTCACAGTCTTTCTTCACAGGTGCTGTACAAATTTAAACTTTTCTTTGGGAAAAAAGCTCTAGAAACTGAAAATAGGAAATCAGATTTTTTCCACAGGTTGTCCTGCCCAAGCCATGCCATCAACTATGGTCCACACCTAACAAGTTAATCTGATTCAGGTACTTCAACCGCTCTGTTCCAGRGCAGCTGCAGAGCTGAGTGCCCAAACATCCCTGCCAGCACTGCGCTGGGCACSATTTGCCTGTCTCCAAATCCACCCAACCTGCCGAGCCATCACCCATCTGCTCTGCCATCTGCCCGCCACAGCCTTCCCCACCGCTGCACCATGCACTGTTCTCCTGGAAATGCCATGGTTCTGTGCTGGAAGAGAGGGACTGCAGCATTTTTTTAATCAAGAGAGAGAGGCAGTTCTGGATTTGTGCAACAATGTGCTGCTGAGCCCGTAGGTTGACTGGGACATCATCTTACTGATGGACAGTTAATGCTGCTGACACATGTACCTGTTCATGCTGGCCCCAGAATGACAAAACACTGCTGCCCTCCAAACCATACTTGTGCTAGCAGATTCCCCCTACCTACCGCTGCTGAGATCCCACCAGTCTGGAATGTTGTATTTTCCAACACACTCAGAGCAGCCTGGCTTCTGAACAGGGGTACCTCACGCATCCACACACCCTCCACGTTGCCAGTCCTGCTGTACTCAGCAGCAGCAGAGTGGAAACAATGGTCCAGGTCTCTGGGAGGGGTCCCGCGGCCTAGGGCTGGCCGTGTTGGGRTGGATTGTGAGCAGCTCTGCAGGACTGGGGCTGTATATCCATGGTTAAAAAAGCAGACAAAGGGAGAAAGGGAGAGAAGGAGGAGGAAGCAATGGGCAGAGTTCCTAGAAAAATGTGCTGTGGACAGTTTGCATGGGCTCCTCAGAGACTCCTGATGGCTGCTCTGATCTCCTCACCATGAGACCCAGGGATGATTTGTTGTCACATGCACTGAGCACACTGTTTTCTTTCTAAGAAAAAAGCTGGTCTATTTAGGAGAGATTACAGTCATGCTTGAGCTTATCTGCAAGTGCTAGCCTTATTCTCTGGGGTTTAAGGTTTATTGAGACTAAATAAGGTTTATATATTTGGTTGGTGAAGCATGCAATGTATACATTATAATTATGTAGTTAATGCACTAATCTCTGTGATGAGCTTTCCTGGCATAACCCAGTACAGTTATCCAAAAGCTCCTTTTTAATCTCTGAGGAAGGATAATTTTAAGAAGAAAAACATGATTTCTCCTGCTGTCTCTATCCAAACCGTTTCATTCACAGATTGCTTTTAGACTGACTGAAGCAGTGGTTAAATCCACTGTGAACATCTAATCCTAACACAGATGTAAGATCACAGTGCCATTACTAAATTTATTCCTCTCATAGCAGTTCTGGGGGGGTCCAGCCTCCATCCAGTTCTGTAGATCACTGGAATAGCCCCTCATAAATACCTGTGTGAAATAACTTTATAAGTCTGTTTTACACCACTTACATAGTCAATCATTTTCTAGCCTGAGACATGCCCCCCAAAAGGGGACTGATAGCAGAGCCTAAGAACCTATTACCCATCTCTGTCTGTTCATAGGAAGCCTGAGTAGCGAGTTGGCATCACGAGTKCACACATCACTGCCTTTGTAGCCATCCATCACCATGAACCCAAGTGCTGCATGTAGTCATTCTCATGTGAAAACGCCCAGTTTGCCTCCAAAATGGGCTCTTACTCGCTATTTAGGCACTGAGTTGGCTGAGCTATTCATTGTGCAAACAATTTTTTTTCTCATAATCAAGCCCATTATGTGAAAAAGTCAACCTTAAGGAGTGTGAGGACACAGTTCATATAAAAACCAATGCAACCTTTCACAGAAGCATAAATCAGATCAGCTCTGACATGTTTGAAAATATTTGGGGAATGCTTAATGACATTTTTGTGTTCTTGTAAATTATTTGCTTTTGGCTGATTTTCGAAGCAGGAGTAGGGGAAGCTCAGCTTATATCAGGAAACATCAGCGATTGAAACCACCAACTTTCTCATGATAATTTCACAGATCTTCATCTTATGGACCTTCCAATAAACTCACACACATAGGATCATACAATCATTACATTTGGAAAAGACCTCCAAGATCATTAAGTCCAACATTTGACCCAATACCACCATTTTTTAAGCACACCCCCCACCCCAAACCCAAAAAACCCAAGCCAATCTTTTGGATGCTTATCTGATCTGATCTGATCCCTCTCTGAGGGAGAGCTGCTAACTTCTTTGAGTTTCACCAAGAGCTGATTTCTAACTAATTTTCAAAATAACGATGCCTGATCCCACTCAGACATTTCTCCCATTCAGAACACAATGCAAACATCAGTTAAAGCCATTCCTGCTGTGTGGAAAAGTTACTTTTCCATCTGCTACCAAACTCCAATAATTTTTGCTCCTTCATGCATGTCCTTTAAGTTTCTTTCTCAGGCTAAAATTCCCATTTTGGAATTTGCTCCTCCAAGTAATTGTGCTARGGCCAGTTCTTTGGATTAAAAAGAGAACAACATGAGGCAAGGGAAAGAAAAGTTCCTGCACGAATTTATTTCAGGGATAAGTAGAGCATTGTGCCTGGCTGACAGTCAAAGGTCCAGGATCTGGGGCAAACCACACAGCAAGTAAATGAAGAGGGGACCTGTGGAAACCTGAATGACACTAACTTCTTAGGGCTGGTATGGAGTATGGGAATCTTAGGAAAAGTGGGGATGCTTGGACTAGTAAAATGTGTGAGCTTTCAGGACTCACTGCAAGGTGGAATATTTTGTGTCTATAACAGTTTATGAGACTATTTATCTAAGACTTGGGAAGAAATATGTACAGCTTGAAACCTTTGCTTTTCAGTGCTGGCTGACTGAGGCTGCAAACACACCGCTCATCAAGGGGAGAGAACTGGGAGGTCAGTGGGCAGGTAAAAGGTATTTAAAATGAGAGGGCTGCTTGGATAAGAGCTGCTCCTCTTACTCTGTGAATGTCAGGCACAGACCACTGCTATCAAAATCAAGTGGTATTTGTTCTCTTAACTACAGAGAAGAAACAACATTTGCCCAGCAGCGAAGGGCAGTTCCTGTGGCTTTGGAGACTTGAGCATTTATCAGCAAGCTTAGAAATCATATAAACCTTATCTCCTTGTTTGTGTTTCTGAAAAACAGAGAGTTTTGCCCCCTGAAGACACTGCTATCTTTATTAGGCAGATGAAGTGGACTTGGTGCCTGTTCTTCCTCAGAAACTTGCATTCCTGCTCCGTGGAATTTTGCTGGGATTTGGGCTGTTACCGTGGCCTGGGACTCACTCTCTTGCAGAGCTGCTGTCCCTGATTGATGGGTCCTCTATCAGTTATCTTGGCCTATTTATTACTTACATGCCATAGYAACCTTAGCATATTTTGACTTTTTTGGGTCACTCTGGGCTACACATTTGCTCATCCCCTTCTTTGACAGAAAACTGCAGACCCATTCTCTGCAATAAGTCAGCAGCTACTTTCAGACATTTGGCTACCTATAGTTTCCTTTCAGGAAGCGAACATGTTCGTAGGAAGTATTTAGTATGCAAAAAGTCCTCTCCTAGCCTGAGGTTTTGTTTTCCAATATGAAATAATGCATTCCAGCCTTGACTCTAAAATCCGGAGTGAGATGAGAAAACAYGTGGATTTAGCAGATTTCCCTTGGAGCAGCCATAGTCCTCCCACACTGGGGCTAGGCACAGCTGTGGGTCGTCCAAAGGACCTTTCTTGCCACGAGGGTGTTGCCTTGATTTCTGCTGCATGTGGAGAGATGGCAAACTAGTTTTGGTAGGGTTTACTCTTAGCTCCACCAGGAGCTGAATCCCCTGTATCCCTCAGTGCTGCTCCACCRCTTGGCTGTGGAGGGAAAAGCCTGCTGGGCAGACTGGAAGTTACACCTAAGGGAAGCAGACAAGGCAGTGGTTGTTAGCTGATGTTGTCAGGAAAACAGTTTGTTGGTGCCCTGGGGGTCAGGGACGTGGCAAACTGCCCGAGAGCAAGCACTTGCCCTTGCTGGGCCTGCCTTGCTGGTGCAGAGGGCCAGGTCCCCTCCTCGCTCTGAACAGGGCTAATTGAGGCCTTTCACAGCCTTACTGGTTTGGATTGAACCAGCAATACAGAGCCCAGAAACACAGTGAGGTGTTTTTCCAGAGGTGAAAACCCTGGCTTTTTTCAGTGCATATTTTGCTGTTCCCTAATGTAAGCGACATTACGGAAYGCAAAAATACCTAGATGTAAAAAATAGATTGAATCTATTAACTCAAATATTTATTCAGATTATAAACTTTCAGACCTTTCAAATACACTGCCTTATATTCTAATTATTTAGGTCTCTGAGTGTGAGGAATCCTGGAGAAAATCTTACTCAAATCACTCAGTGTTTTATACTTGCATAAAATGAACTGACTTCTTTGCCCTGGTAAAAAACTTGAGAAAAAAACCAACCAAAAGCTCTCTGTATATTTAGAGGTTCGAACCAAGGGAATATACATTTCTGTGGCTTCATGTAAGGCATGGCATCTCAGTAAGACCCCGACGCTCCCTCCACTCACAGTGACAGCGTTAGGGGAAGTGCCTGTGAAGTCTGTGATGTGGCTTCATGGAGAAAGGTGCATCCGAGCACGGGGCACTGAACCCCCTGAAGTCAACAGGAGGTTAACTCAGATTGCAGCTATTCCCATAACCATGCATTACAGACTGTTGGATTTTGTTTCAGTGATGAGCTTCAAGTACAGCCAAAAGCGAAGAGAGGCACGTTGACCTCATAGTTCTGTGAACACAGCCCGGGCGTCCAAGACAATTAAGAGCAGAGAATACGTGCCATCTCCAAACCCCTGGCGAGTCGCTGCCAGAAATTACCGCTGCCCCGTCCGACTGCAGAGACATTAACACCCGCTGCAGAGGAGGTTGGAAGGCAGCCATCCTCGATGGATTGCTTACGAGCACTGACTAGAGTCAAACCGACTTCAGTCAGAGATTTACACAAGCCTCATAATCTAATAGTAGAGTTTACTTTACGAGAGTGCCACACCAAAGATAGTAAAATGCAGTTTTAGCTAACAAATCTACATGCTTCCACAGAAAAGCTACAGCCATCATGGAGCATGTCAGCACTGCGGAGTGCCTGGCGCAGATTTATAGTTTTCAGTTTATTGCTGAAGAGTTATTGTTAACTCCATTGTTATAGACTTTCTGCAATTAAAAGTTCCAGTCACACTTATCATTTTTAAACATAGCTAATAAAACCCAATAAATTCTGAGACATTATAGGTTTTCCCGTGCAGTTAAACATCTGAAACATTTTTATGCTGGAGTTTGGACCTACATTGTTGGGATAGATTTTTGGAAGTTGTAAGCTGATTTACTTCAGATTTGTTTGGATCTACAAAATTTCTTCCAGTTTTTCTTTATTATAGTAAGAGTGAGGCAATACTTAGACCTGTTCCCTCATGCATGCAACAGGTGGTCATAAGCTAAGTAATGTGTCCCTTACGAGTCACCTTCCAACCTTCTGTGTTTCTTGTGCCATAAATTATAAAGAATAATGGTTATTTTTGTTGTAGCAGTGACTTTTGGTCTTTTCTCTCACATGAGTAGTGTTTTCTCACTTTTCGATGAAAGCTTTAAGAAAACGTACTTTTCATTTTCTGTACAAGTGGCTGCACTTACAAATTCTACTTCTGAGCATCTGTATTCATGCATTCAGAAATACATTAGAGTACATGGATGGGGCACAGAACCTACACAGGTGGACAGAATAATTTTACCCTGCGTATTTCCCAGCACTTTTTGAACCAGCTTCAGCAGCTTCACAGTGAACACTTCCAGGATCCAGCTTCCACTGACAAGGTTATGGATCAGCTTTTTAAATGCTTCAAGGTTAATCTTAGTCTCAAATTCCACGAACAGTCAGAGATCCTAATGCCAGGTCAGTATATTATGAGATATATATATATTGCAAATGGTATCTATTGAGATATAATATCCACACAAACAGTATTCCTCTTCTAGGAGCACAGCTACTATAACAATCCAAACATATCTAGGGGGAAAACAAATAACAGAAAACTCATATTGATGAGAAACCAACCGCATTGTAAGAAAATTGCTCTTTGCACCCTTCAATTCACTGCAACAATTGGGACTGGTTCTTTGCACTACAAAAGAGTTTCACTATCTTTGAGATCGTCCCGATGGGTTAAGTATACAGACAGAGGAAGTGAGAAAAACAACGTGCATGATCTGGAATACAGATTACTGAATGGAGGGGTGTGTATAGGGCTAAGAACCAACATCCCTCTGAAAGCTTTGGGAGGCTTAGAGACTTGAAACCCCTGCGTAACAATGTGGATCAGAAACTTTTTATCACGGTGAACACATTGGTTCATCCCTGATCTCACCTTTTCCCATACATAAGAAAGAGGCAAAGCTTTACACCAGGTGAGATGCACCTTGGTTGAAGCTCTGGGCATACTTTTCCCCAGCAATATCATTTAACACACAGCATCTTCAGGTTTCGCTTATCAAGTACGGCAGCTGGGAACATTATGTCTTTACAATTAGAAAGTCCGATTTCTGTATCAAGGGACGCAAAATGCACACGCCCACATCTCTCTGCATTTCTAAAAGCCCATCATCTACTGCAAACTTGTGCAAACTGCATCAGAGATTTAAAAGAAAGAAAGAAAGAGAGAGAGACGTTTGGGTTTTAAGAAAAAAAACTTACCAAAAATAACTGAAGTTCTCTAAAGTTGCCCTGAAGTTGAAATAGCCCAGAACACCAGTGCAGAGCCTGCCTTAAACTCTCTCTCTTTCTCACTCCCCCTCTCTCTCCAGCAATTGGAAAGAGGGCTGTGCAGAAATTCAGCAAACAATTTTCCTTCTATGTCGACCGGGGCGTTCCTCACGGGCAGAAAGGGGATGGCTAAGCCTGGGTGAGGCTCGCTGCTATCCCCAAACCAAAGAGCACTGTCGCAGATTACACAGCCTGTGAAATCCAATCCCTTTCTCTGCTCGGGCAACAGCTGTACGGCTTCAGCTGAGGCAGGAGCAGGGGATAGACCCTGGGCTTGTTGCTGGCCAGGCTTTCCATGTTGGGGGACGCCGAGGAATGGGGGTGCAGGGGTTTCCGTGAGCTGCCTGTCTTCTCCCTGCCTGCTGCCTGCAGCTGCGGGCACGAGCGCTCGCAGGGTGGAGATGCTGGGCAACTTCCGCGGGACCGAAAGTATATGGGATGTGAGCGCCCGCGCAAAACAAACATCTCTTTTCCTGAAATTCATTCCCAGCCTTGCTTCAGGACATAACTGGGTAACTAACGTTATACGCATTAGTAAATTCTCGTGCAAGCATGCMCACACACAGGATGCGGTCTGTCAGCCTGTCACAGCAGCGTGGTTCAGACGGGCTTCCAGGCTGTTCCAGTGTCCTCTCTAAGTTCGTTTTTCCTTGCCACTTTTAGCCAGCTGCTTGATTCTTTCCGAAAAACCCCCTGAATGCTGAGCTGGCAGTCCTTACACCCAGTGAAGCATTATGGTGGCTCGCAGGGTGGGAGTGCCAGCGCCTGGTGCTGCCTTCACTGTGTCCTGATACTCTGCACTGGAGGAAAACTGCTTAGTGCCAGCAGAAATGGATTTATGAAAATTCCCAGCCCTTCCTCTCACCTGTTTCTATTTCTCCACCTCATGTAAAGGAAAGAAATTTGTAATACAGTTGATTCCTCCCTCTTTCAGGAATTCCACTGATCCTTTGACTCCTCCTCCCTGAAGCTTTAAAAAATCACACAACAGATTTCAGTCCGGGTTTCCGTGTTTCACAGAAGCATTTGGCTGCTGGTTTGCATACTGTCAAATAGGGGTGAGGTGAGAGAGGGTGCAAAATGCAAACAACACATAAGCAGCCCTGGGAGTGTCCTGCAATCGCTCCGGCGGCTTTGCCAACACCCCAGAGCAGGTAAAAAACGCTCCAGTCAAAGGAGGAGGAAAACCCCTATGTTTACAGAGCAGCCTCGTTTCATGTCGAGGCAGATGCTGTGCTGGGGATTTTTACGTTGTTGGCTCTGAATAGGTTTCGGTACCTGAAATTCTGCAGATGTTGGGTTTCTGGACCCAAGTTTAGAATGAGCGCACACAGTTTCTACAGAGGACATGTGGAAATCAGAGAGGGAAAACTGAGTGTATATCTCTGATTCCATCCTGTGTGGGTACTTAACACAGGCATTTTATGAAAACTAGGTCTTAACAGAACTACATTAAATTAAAGCCAATTCTATAACTTGTGCAATTAATGTATATTATCGCATCTAATTATACATTATATATTAATTATAGATCACATATATAATTTAATTTAGAAATACTAAATGTAATTTTATCTAATTAATATACACAGTTTGTCAGCACATGAACTGAATAACACTTCACAAATTAAGTCTATTTATTATATTATACTATTGTATATCTATATAAAATACATAATATATAATYACAGAATGTGTGATTATATACTCTATATATAATTATAATAATATATAATTAATATAAATAGGTAGTGGAGGAGTATGCAGTTCACACGCAACCTCTGTCTTCTTGGGAGTATGGCATCCACGTCAAGAATTAAAAGAAGAGGTTGGCTGTGGCCACTGCACGGAGGTAAGGCTATGAAGGAGGAAGATGAGGCAATGGGGCTGCATCAGCACAGGGAATGCGAGAAGGTGGCACATGGAAGGGTTCAAGGCCAGGCTGGATGGGGCTTGGAGCAACCTGGTCTAGCAGAAGGTGCCCCTGCCCATGGYAGGGGGGTTGGAATGAGATGAACTTTGAGATCCCTTCCAACCCAAACCACTCCATGATTCTGTGTTTCAAGAAAGATGTCCCGTGGCTGCCTCAAGGATGGAGGCAACCAGAAGCAATAATGGCCTCCTGAGGTGCAGTCAACAGCAGTAAAGTGAGCTGAGATGGCTGGGAATGGGAGCAAGAYCTCTCTAAAAGCTAGTTCAGGCTTGCTCTGCTGCCACCCTTATTTCCATTCACTATCTTTAGGACTATACCACRTCCAGCCTTTCTGAACCATCTTTCAACATCCTGACAAACAACACGTATTTTTAGAAACAGACATGCAAAACAAGGAGCCCAGCCTACATCATGGATTGATGTGGGGACAGCTCATTTGGATGCAGAAATCTGGCTCCTAGCTCCAGAGCGAGTGGGGCTGCCAGCAGCACTTCAGCGGGGCACAGGCTGTGGGGTAGCAGCAGCAGTGTGCTCCATCCCCATTCAGTGCTGCATTTCAGCTGTCTTTGCTGGATATATGGATGGGCGTTGTTTCGATCTTTTAAGAGTTTTTAAAGCTCACATGAGACAAAACCCTGGCTAAGTTGAGAGAAGACAACTGTTTTTCCATAAACCTGGAAGAAATGACTGTATTCTTTTTCATGGTATTGGGAAATCTACGTTCACTGTCACTGGCTTTTTTCCAGTTTCATCTTGGAACTGAAGGTGTAAGCCCGACTGTCTGAGCAGTGCCCTGCTGCTGTAACTCCAGTGAAGACAACTGCTGTGTTGGAGATTTATCCCCACGAAACTTCAGGCCTGAAATCTTCCCTCTTCTCAGCCAATAGGGTGCTGTTCTGGGACTATCAAATTATTTCGACATTATTTGACTGACATGAATTCATAACGCTCAGTTGGCTTATTTTTAAATATTTAGCAAAGCCACTGTTTGTCTGCTGAGCTATTGAAAAAATGCCATCAGACTGATAATTTCCCAATTCTCCGAGTGATTCCAGCACGAGTTATTCAGTGGGCGTACTCCAAACAGCCTTTGTGTTTACTCTTCTTGACAGACATCTAAATATTAAAAGATAAAGCTCTTGGAATTACGCTGCAGCAATATTGAAAGCTCCTCTCTGCTCTACTGCCTTGCCAGGGAGCACCACTGTATCTCACATTTCTCTATCCCACATCTAACCCCATTTCCCAACTTCCCTGTGTTACAACGTTGTTTTCCTTACTCTGTTCGCAGGTAAGGCTGCAAACACACGACTGAATGACACAAGCTTTGTTTTATTAGTGCTATTCACACCCTGACCTGTGCATGGACTGATGTTAGACTTACACATAAGGGTGTGCTGCTTTAATAGTAACTGAGAAATGAGATGAAAAACAACGGGAATGTTCTTGTGTTTTCTTTGGCCCAAAGAGAGAGAGACAACATGTTCCATGAGATTATAGTAAAGCATGCTCTGGAACACAAATTCCTGTAGTTTAGTGTGGAGGATGCAAGGTTGATCACTTCTATTATTTTTCCTTTTTAGCAATTATGAATCTTCAGATGTTTGGGGGAAAAATATGAAGCCACAAATTTCCACAAATAGATGAGACTGGGTTGCAGAGAAGACCAGCTAAAGAGAGCAAACTTGTCTGCACAATTCAGAAAGGAGTTAAAAAATTGAGGACTTCCAGCTTAAAGAGAAATGGGTTGCCAAGAGAAGGAACCATAGGAGAAAGAAAAAGGAAAGGAAAGACAAGATCAATGTGAACAGAAGGTGTAGAAGAGTGGATGGAACTGAGCGTCAGACTGACAATAAGAGGAATGAATGGGTGGAGGCACCTGGCCACCAACTCTCAGTTCAAGCCCAGAGGAAGATAAATGTCACATTAATCACCAATTTACAGACGTCTCCTATGCTTTGTCTCCCATGACTGCATTTTGTTATGACACATAAATGTATATATTTATCTATTTTACAGTCACTTAGTTTGAACTAAAAAGGTATTTAAGCCAGCCACACAAACTTCCTCTGAATTTCTTCTCTTTTGCAATACATATGCCATTAATTTGATTGATTTGCTTCAACATATTTTTTGCATGAAACTCCTTCATCTGCAGGTAGACATGCAACCTCACAAACAGAGAGAGAGAGAGCCAGGTATGGAAATGAGGTTCCATCACTGCCTCTCTAAAGAAGCCTCAGTGTTGGACTCAAAGACCTCATTCTGAAGTCAGTCAATTCAGATGAGTTCCCCCCCAAAAAAGTGAATGGGTGTCATTCATGTATCTTGTAACCTAACTGCAGTCTGTCCTCCAAATAGATGAGGCTTTTCATCTGAGACTTTACTCAAAAGAGGCTTCAGTGTCTACCTGCCCTTGGCAAGTTCTACCAGCACTACCTGCTTGCTGCACTGACACCAAGATGCAGCTGATAATATTTTGTATAGAAAGAGATTTCTGCTTTGTGAAGATAAACAAATGTCAACTACAGGTATCCAGGGATGGAGTAGTAAAATCCAAACTCAAGGGAGAATAGCCCAAACAAACCCAGGGAACAGTTGTCTCTTTTCAGAAAGTCAAATATTCTCTTCCAGGATCCTAAATACATACTTTTTCACTTTAGTGGTTAATATAGTTGCTGTTGAAAAAAAAAAAGGAAGCTAAAAATGCAGATCTGCAACCAGCATAAACAAAACCCCCACCAACAACAGAGAAAGCATTATTTAGAAATGAAACAAAATGAGACATTTCCAAGACCAATCCTTTCACTAACAGGACGAAAAGTAAAAGGAAACTAATTCACCCTGCACAGTTTCTTTTATTTTGTCCTCGGGCATATGCTCCATCTCCCTTTGTCCCCCAAATGCATTTCCACTGGCCCTGACAGCGCTGGCATTGACCTTCTGCAGCCAAAATAGCCTGAACAGAATGAAGCAGAAAAACAGGAGCCAGCCAGAGCAAGGGGCAACGCAGCCATGGCCACGGAGCTGGGGGAAAAGTGCTGTAATTAGCAAGGCTCATACAAAAACCATGGTCCTCATGGATCTGCTGCCTTCCTGCCCTGCCTGTTGCATATTAGATCGTTCAGAGCTGAGGGAGACAAAGCCATCGCCTGCAGAACTCTTCACACCCCCTGGCCTGAGGGGTCGCCTCACAATCATCGCCCTCCTCTGCTGCTGGGGGAGGTCCATCTCCGGACTGTGCTGTGGAGGGCTTTAATTAAAAGTTAATATTTGCTCCACGTTCCCCACAACCATCTCGTTCCCTTCTTTCTGCTGTTTTCAGTTCTCCTCTCAACTGGAATTCAGAGCTGGATGACCGTGGACCTTTATTATTTTACTATTTCAAAACCTGTGACATAGTATGAAAAGCAGACCTGGGCTCCTCCCTGAAAAGTGAATATTAGTGACAAATAGCAGCCAGGAAGAAAACAAAAGCATCTTTTCAAGCTGGAAATATAGGTGTTAATTACCCGTGAATAACGTGTTTGTACTGGGTGGTAATGCTCAAGCACCTGAAAAATAACAATTTGAAACGAACTGTTTCTCTTTCTGCAACGTCATTATGCTGCCTTAAGCTCTTTTCTTTCCACAGTTTTGGTACTTCTGGGTATCACAAAGTCAGTAAGTTTTCTCGTTTCGAAATCCAGGGAAAAAAGCCCTAAGGACTGTCAAAGTATGAATACAACATTCACAAACTCTCCATTTTCATCCATTTACTGAGTTCGATATTTCTGAAGTACTTTTAAGGATCTGTGTGACATTTGCTATATTTGATTGAGACACTTTTTTCCTATCAAATTGAAAGCTGAAGGATGTTGCCACCGATGTTTCTAGATCTCATATAACAAGCAGACACCAATAAAAGCAAAGTGTAATTATTAAATATAGTAGCTCAGATGCCATTGGAAAAAGCAGAAGTTTTCATCTGCTGTAGCAAAACATTTCAGTGTGTTTCACTACTGGGTTTCTCCCCCTTTTCCGTTTTACCAGTCCCTGTACGGAGTGGCATAAACTCTTGTTTTTCGTGGGGGCCTGTGTGGTTTATGACATTCCAGCTGTGGAAATGCTTCTCAGTGAACCTTCCCTTGTTTTTCTCTCCAAAGCCTTAAGAACGGTTCTTCAACAAAAATCTTAAAATAAAAGAGTCCTGGCAGATGATCTCACTGTGTGCCCTGGGGTTTCCGTGGCATTTAGTGAACCACCAGTGGTTTGTACGTTTGTGGAAGGAGTAACTGGGAACTGCACTGAAATAATCCCTTTCCTCTGGCTTCGGGGTGCCGATGAAACCTGCTCTCGATGAGGGAAGGGCTGTAAATGTTCACCTGGGGACCTGGCTGTGCCCACGCAGCCTCACTCAGGACAGGGCTGTATGCTGGCAGTGGCTCTGGGCACGGGGTGGGGGGGGGGGTGAGGGGGGTGGAGGGACATTTCTTACTTTTTGAGACTGTTTCTTCTTTTTTTTGAGACTGTTTCAACCTAAGTCCTCACATGCATCTGGAATACCACCTGTTACTGCATTACTTGCAGCTGTTACTGTGTCCTGCTTGGTGGGCAGGAGCTGCAGATGCTGCCTTTGACAGCGAGCAAGAAGCCCAGGTGAATGGGGAAAACAGGAGAAACTCCCTCGGACTGGGAAGAAGCAAGCACCAGCTCCTGTCTTGCTACTAAAACAAACTGTTTTCCTCCAGATGATGAATGCTCCCCCTGTTTTGCCCCTCTGTTGCAGGGGCACACCGGGAGTCTGGGGATTAAGGGAGGGGATTAACCCCTGCACACACACAGGAGTTGCTGTGTGTCCGTGGCTGTCACACACCAACATGGAAAAACAGGGTCAGAGCTGCTGCTGTGCCTGAGACTTGGTGTGCATCTTCGGGGCGTGGGCTGCGACAGAGAAAGGACTCAGCAGATGACAATGGGGCTCAGTGTTTGCCGTAGGATGTCAGCAGCACAGCAGGGTTTATTCCTTAATGAAGTGAGTCACTTGATTGGTATCGAGTATCTGTTGAGTGATGGGGTGGATCCAAATGTTAGAGGACCTCGTTTTAAATATACCATTCACCACTCTGGACTGGCTTGCACTGTGTAAACAACATCAGTGAGAGATGGAAATATATTAAGTTAATTCCATCTGGGGTTTCCAAGTCTCCTGCCTCCTTACAGAGCTGAGACTGATTTTCCAACAACACGAAATTCACCTCAGAGCCTTGCATCCCATCATAAGTAAGCCTTCCCTTGGAAAGGAGAAAGCCGGAAGTACAGGGCAAGAAAAATCAGATAATCAGCACAGTTATCTGACTTCTGCACTTCAGCTTACTCAGCTGAACTGGCTCTCTGATGCCCCAGAAAGGAAAACTGTGGGAAACAGCAGCCAAGAGGGAGTAAGAAAAGGAGTGCTCCTTCCACAGTGCATTTGTGATGTCGTTGGCTTTATCCTGTCCGGTTCCCAAAGTTGGAATTGAGTTTTTGTGCATTAAGGGTCTTGGTACATATATGTTAGCATCCTGGGGCTTTTTGGTTTCAGGCCTTTTCCTCCCGTTTGCTGTCACTGAAATCAGCTGTAGTACTGCCTGTGACTTTAGTGGCAGCAGTGTTGGGCTCTTTAATGCTTCATTCCTGACTTTCTCCTTCTGAAGAGCAGAGAAAACAACAGGAACCAACCTCAGTCAGGGGTGAGAAATACTTCATGTCGTTTTCTCCGGTCAGTGCCAGAGAAGAGTAAAATATTACTGAAACTGCTGGACTCCTCGATACACATCCAGAAATTGAATTTAAACCACTGATTGATGCTGCTGGCAGAGAAAGTCAGCTTGATAAGTATGAATACGATTCCCTTGGGTTCTGCTGAAGTGCTAAGTTGCCAGGTAGCCTTTGTGTGAAAAGTGGAAAGGAGGGAGTTGCCCTGGTAGCTGTGACACACTGAAATAAACCTTTCCCCACCACTGTTCTGGTGTCTTTGAATTCAACTGCCAACCACTTGGTTGTATGAAGAAACCCAGTGTGTAATAATGAATTCCTCCTGATTTGATAATGATGCCGATGGTAAGCAAAGTCACTGTTCAGTCTGCACAGCACACGGTGCTGTGTTGGTTCTGGCTGCATTTGACAATAGATAGGAATCAATGAAGTGAGAGCAAATAGCTCATGTTTTTTTAAGGGAAGACATTATATATATTGGAGTTTTGACAGCAGAAGTGCTCTCAGTTTGCTGATACAAATGCCATGAATGTAGGCTGAGAAGAAGGAGCCCAAAATGGGTCAGGAGCAGAGAAGAGCACTTATTCTGAGATCACAGCAAAGTGAACATTGCCGGCAGTGAGTCCTGTTCTTCCACAACCTGTTATTCTGTTATCTCACACAGGTGCTTGTGTTTTCAGACTTTCTTTGTTTGCAAATATAAAATATTTTAGTTTTATTTTTCTAAAAAAAAATGTATTGAAAGTATTTGGGGAGTAGGAGGAGAACTGAGTCTTAAAGATTTTTATACAGTGTTCATGAGACGAGTTGGAAACCTAAATCAAGAATTACTGATAGTTTAGCTTTTTCTTTATCTTGTTTTAAATAGGAAGTTAAGTTATTAATTAAAAGAATCCCAAGAAGTACCTGGATTGACCAGTGATAAAATACAACAGCAAAAGAAGAAGGGAGAGGGGATGTAGTTCTGCTGTTTTCTACCTCATGGTCAGGTTAATTATGTTAGCTTCATTTAAACACCTTTCTTTTAAACAAAATGGGGAAAAGCATCCTTAGAAGTTTCTTTATTTAAAATGAGCATTCCTGTGGATGAATGGGTAGGACAGAAGTTATTGGGGAATTTTTAAATTGTATTTTATAGCCGCTGTTCAGCTCTTGCTCAGGGAACTCAAATGGAGGCTGTAGTGCTCCTCATGGTATCACTTAGGTGATCCTTCCTGCTCACACGGTCCTGAACTCTCTCCGAGCCTCTCTGACAGCTGCAGGATCCTGCATGGACCGGGCTCTTGCCCAGGCATACCCACGTGCTGTGTCCCAGCCCATGATTCTGAGTAATACAAGTGACTCAGGAAACAAACACATGTGACAGCTCACAAGCAGCTCTGTGAAGGCTTCCAATTTCACACTAAACAGACACATGATTCATTGCCTTCTTCTGCTGGTGCCTTCCTATGTACAGAGTGGTTCAGTTAAGCAGCCCTGGCCCTACAGATTTCCAAACTCAAAATCCTGGTTTCAGGAAACTATTCCTTTTTCAAATATTCAATAAATGCATGACAGAGGAAAAGGTGTGATGAGGAAATAAGAGAGCAGAACTGCAATTAGCATCACCTGCTTGAGTCTGATCTGTTAGTCCTTAATAAGGATCTTTGGATGCATGAAGAGAAGCAGGTTATGCTTTAGGCAGTATCCATGAATGAAAAGGATGCTGAGTGTGACAGCACAGGTCCTGAAGTGCCATGGCAAAACAGAATGGGGTCAGTCCTCGGGCTGCCTCTTTTTTTTGTTTACTTAGAGCAATGAAAATGCTCAGGGTGTCTTGTGACAAAGTACTGCCCGAAGCCCCTTTCCATCTGTAATTGTTAGCACAGCTGATCGTCATCCCCGGGTTAAGGAATCACCCGATATTCCGGGCTCCGCCGCATGACTCAGCCCCTGAGCGCTATTTCGGGTGGCAGGGGGGAGAAGCTGCCAGGCTGGCATCCCCTCCTGCTTTCTGTGTGGAAATAGGAGGTGGCTGCGCACGGCAGGCGCTCGGACTCCGCGGGCCGTCGGCAGGGCTCACGCAGAGCGCAGCCCTAGCCGTGCGCGCCCGTACTGTTGGTGTGTTACGAATGATCCATGGCTCATCCGCGTGAGGAAAGCCAGAGGAATGGAAAGTTAAAACGTGAAGCTGAGCGAGCGCAAAACCCGAGCAAGCCAGTCGTGCTGCGTGGAAAATGGGCCTCGCTGGGTGTAGGTCTGTAGCTCTGTAGAATGAGGTACGACTACAGGGGTGAATAGTTTACCTCATTTACAACAACATTCAGCTTTCAGTCCTGAAAAATGCCTGGGGGTATGGCCCATGCACCATGGGTGAGACTGCACCGTGTCTGCTCCCCCAGGGGCCTTGCAGCTCCCACAGATAGCAGAGGGAGGTGGAATTCTGTCCTTCTCCTGTGAGCAGGGGGCAGAGCAGATTTTGCTTAGCATGCAAAACCAACATAACAGCAATTAACCAGATTTGGTTTTTCTGGTATTCCCTCTCATCTCCAGTTGTGCTGGGTTYGGAGGGTTTCCCGTTCACTCTTTTTTCTGAGCCTTTCTTGTTGTGGGTTTCAGTAAAAAACATGAACACCACCTTGCTTCCTGCAGAGCTGCAGGAGGAGCTGGGAGGGCTGGGCACATTGCAGAAGGGTGCTCAGCATTTCCAGCATGACCCCCTCAGAAACAGCTTTCTGCTTGCCTTGCTTTCATTTTTTTCAGCTCCAAGACTAATTCTGGAAACACATCCATAATGCCRTGGCCTAGGATTATTCTTTCTCTGCATTAGAATATTTTTATAGTGCATTTTTTCAAGGAATCACAGCAGAAAATGTGCAGATTGGCTTTTCTGATTATTCTCTCACTCCTTGCTGAAAAGTTTCTCTCATCCTTCTGTTGAACAGGGAAATTTCAACAGCAAAAAGCAAATGAAACAGGATTTATATTCAGATATAAAATTTTTGCTCCAAGAGAAATGGATTTCTCTTTTCTCTTGGGAAAAGAATTAATTTCCTCTCCTGGATTTTGAACTTTATTCCTTCCTTACAGATCCTTTAGTGAGAAATGAAGGACCCATTAGCTATCTCCAAACTGATCATGCACCACAGAAAACCAGAAGCCCTTGGAGGCAATGGAAAGTCCCCAAGCAACAAACTGAAACTTTAAAACTGGTAAAGGAATGAAGGAGTGAAACATCCCAAATGCCCAATTTAGTCAGTTTTATTATAATATTGTGTGTGGTCTCAGTGAAAATCTGGCCACATCTCACAAACTTTGAGACCATCAAAAAGATGTAGCATGTGCATACCCCATAATAAAGCCATTAGAAACCCAAGAGGAGTTTTCTAATGTGAGTCATGCTGCTCAGGAAGAGATGAGGCAGGGCAGCCAATTCACTCTTAAACAGCAGYGTGAGCCCAGTGCAAATTCAGCAAATCCAGACGACCTGGATATCGCACACACTG
This sequence comes from Amblyornis subalaris, assembly GCA_018881555.1. Lineage (NCBI taxonomy): Eukaryota > Metazoa > Chordata > Aves > Passeriformes > Ptilonorhynchidae > Amblyornis > Amblyornis subalaris. The sequence continues at coordinate 3,321,498 of JACAXG010000096.1, read as the reverse complement.
TTTCATTTACAGCCTCAGAAATGCCTAAATCTCAACCAAGCTGCAAATCTAACTCCCTGCACTCATTTGGATGAAGGAGGGAGAGTGCAGATGCAAGCAACAGCTTCAAAGATTTATCTGTAGTCTGTTAACACCCACCTAACCCTCCAGTATACTGGGAGAGAGGAGGACCAAGGGCAGTGAGACAAAGGAGTGAGAGGATGAATTGGTTCTCAGTAACTGCACAGAGGAGAAGCCTTGGTGAGACCTTAGAAGACATCTTGGAAAAGAGATCAGTTTCAGGTACAGCATTAATCTTTCATTTTCCTAGTTCACACTTTTTTAATCTCAAGGAGCTTTTGACTTTTAAGAAGGGAACAAGTTATAACAGAGCAGCACTGCAGAACAGCCCTTGGGGTGCCTACAGACCAGAACAGGTTTGGGAATCCGCAGCTCAAGGCCCACAGCCATCATCCAGGGAGCTGCAAAAAGGAAAGTCATCCTGCCGGATGTTTCCTAGAGCCTTCCAGCAAGGCCACCCATTGATTCTAAGAAGCAGCCACTTCATGAAGACCAAACTGAGCAGGAACTGGGCAGAGCAGGACAGTGCCAGGGCCAAGATGGTGAGAACATTGGGTATGTGCTTTGGATAGAGCCAACATGAGACAGACAGGAGCCTGAAGCAGCCCTTCCTTCCCAAACACGGCAGTATTTCCTTAGTTCAGTGGCCCTACTTGTTCCTCCCTTAAAACTTCACTGTTTCCGGACAGAACATGTCCCTACCAGGAACACCCATGCCTTGGGGCAGGAGAGGCTGGCAGCACATCAGCCTCTGCTTGGGACCAATCCTGCAGATGGTCGAGCTGGAGAGAGGAGACAGGAGGCAGGAACTGTGGTAGGCTGGAGGGATTAGGCTCAGGTACAGGTTGGACCCAGTCAAGGCTCGGCCAAGGAGAGCACACCTTCATCTGGGCTGAACAAGAAGAGTGGTGGAAACCTCCAGAGCTCTTGGAGGCAGATGCCAGCAGTACAGAAGAAGCTGGAATTTAATGTGTGGAACAAGGAGGAAGAGACTGTTGGAGAGATGGGTCTAGTGGGAAATAGTCCTCTCGGGAGTGTAGCTAGGATTGGCCCCTTGTACATTTTCTGCCCACCACAACTGCATTTCACAAATCCTCTGGCACACAAGTTCATAGGAAAGAGCCTAGAGGAAAAATTTGAGCATCTCATAATAGTAGGTGAAGAAATTGGGTAAGATTTCTCTAGCCAGGGTGTCTCCAGTGATGGCCAAACAGCACAATTCCCATTTTAGACCCCAAATGTTCGTGGCAAAAGTTAAGACTAACCTATCTACAGAAACCAGCAGCTGGTGAATTCAAAACTAYTGTTATTTCCCTGGAAAGCCTGGAAATCTCCGACAGCTGAGCAAATAATTTTCACTCATGAAAGATTTAAGCTTTTTAAAGTGGCACTTTGCCAGCAGAAAAAAAAAGGTGGTGCACATCAAAAATAGTGTTTTCAATTTTGGCTGCACCTGCTGACCCTGACCTGGTGACAGATGGAACACACTGAATGTTTCATAGATGTGTAAATACTTTGTCTGTCCACACAGGATGGACTCAGGACTTCCCATGGCATGATACACCAAATGGCCACCCTTTCTTCYATACCTACTGGCATCTCACAAGGCAATTAAAAGCTGATTTCAGGCCACTGCTCCTTCCTAGGGGTCCCATAAGCTTTTGTATCCTTTTGGCTTTAATTTAAAAAGTGCCACTGTGTATTCATTCTGAAAACAGGAATATCTCTCGGGTTCAGGCACATCTATGAGTTTGCCCATCTCATCAGTGATCACAAGCAATGAAGGACAAGCACAGTTGGTAGAAATAAGGGTGTAGTTGCAGGCTTTTGCATCGAGTCACACCTTTCCCCTAACCTCCAGGCTGAGAAATCTGTGCATGCTCCAAGTCTGGAGAGGTGTCAGTCAGGCTGAGTGTACTGAAAACCAGCCTGGGTAAAYGCCTGGTTTAGGACCTTTCCATGATCCTTTGAAGTATCCATACAAGACAGAGCAGCAAGAATTACGAGAAAATTGACACCCTCAAGCAAAGACAGACTTTTATTCTGAAAAAACTACTTAAATGCAATCTGCTGCTGTGTAATATATATGCCAGAGGGACAAAATATGGTGTAAAGTAAGATCTCAGCAAGCTGAGATCCAGCTTACATATTTGGCCTGTTTAATCCAAGGATGAAAATAATTACACAAAGTCAGTCTAAGCAATCCCAGAAGGATTTGAACATATGAAATACAGTCATTGCGAGGAGCGGAAGGAAGGGAGAGCTGCACCAGTTTCAGTTCCCCTTGGCTTTCCTACGCTTGTGTGTGAATTTGGCCCAGAAAACTGTCTGGCACTGGGGATGGTGATCATTCATCCTTTCTATTTGCACAAGAATGTGGGAAGGGCTTAGAAAAATCTCCTCTTCTCCCATCTGGGGGCCTGGGTGGGTGCCAGTTAAGTTCAATGATGCATAACCATTTCAAGAAGCTCCTTGCCACTCTCTATTTTGCAGGCGTTTGTAAAGAAAGCAAATGGACAGGCCCCAGCAGCACGTAGGTTGCTCTGTCGGGATAGGGGGTATCCTACTTTTCTCTGCTTGTCATGACAGCAATACCAGAAAAAGGAAATAAAACCTGCTCGTCACCTTAGCACACATCCAACAAGATTTTCAAACCTCAGCAGTGGCGGAAAAGAGCGAGAAGAAACCTAGCACACAGACAGAAAGCCTTGATGTGGTGTGTGCTCAGAGAAGCAAGAAACTACATCTTCTTGAGGGCACGAGGTGCCTCTCCTCCCGCACATCAGCAGCGAGGCAGAGGAAGCAAAGCAACAAGATGTGCTGAAGGAGCGAGCTCCTACCTGGCAGCCGTGGGCAGGTTTCGGTCCCGGTGTCCCGGCTGACAGCTGTCCCTGCTGGGATGGACCAGGTGCTTTGGGTCATTCATGAGCCCAGGTCCCAGGGTGGGGCTTCGGCTCCAAACCCCGCCTCGCATCAGGTGAGCCCTTCACGGCGAGGTCTTCCCAAAGGGCGCTCCCGTCTCCCACGTCTCTGTGAGCCCTCCTGAGGAGCCTCTCTGCTGCTGAGCGGCAAATTGCAGCCAGCCTGCCTCGCCTTTGAGTGCTCGCCAAGGCTTTGTTTGTTTTCTCTTCTGTTTCAAACATCCTCTGTGCCTTTCTGGCTCAGCTAATTAGCTACAATGCTCAGCTTCTCCAGATTTTAAGTGCTGTTCAAATAATAGCTGGTCGGACGTAGAGAGACTTTAAAGCCTGGGCTGAAGCTGTGCTGAGACAGGAAGGTGGTCTCTGGCAGGTTCGTCCAGTTGATGGATGCACAGAACATGTGGCTTGGGGTCAATGTCACAGTAGGATTTGTACCTTGGTTTCTGCAGTGCCCTGCAGCCAAAACTGCCACATCTTTACTCCTGGTCCTGGCACAGGTCACTGGGTTAAGGTAACAGAGAGGAAGCCACCGACACCTGCAGTTGCAGGAGGGGTGGCTGGGACATAGAAAGGATGACACCACGAACTCCTTGGTGTGAGGGAACACCTCCAAGGCATCCTCAGCAGCCATAAAGGGTGGGAAGCCTGAGAAAGAGGCACCTGGGGAATGGGAGGAACTGCTCTGAGACAGCTCAGAGGGAGAGGTAGGAGAAAGAAAGGCTGTGTATAGCCAAGAAAACCAGGAAGAAAAGCAGCCTTAGATATTTGGAGTTGTCCTATCAGATGGACCATCAAACTGTATTTCAAAGGTTTGTCTGAGCTTGACTATTCTTACAGCCCCATGATGTCACTTTACCTACCACAAGGCAGTTTGTCCAGGGGTTAAAACTGCAGTTTCCAGCCGTGTGGCAGCCTGTTGTAATCTGCCTCTATTACATAACACGGCAAATATTTTGCTAAAGTTCAGTTTAATTGCAGGATTGATGATGGTGAGAAGCATATTCTCCTTTATGAATTCTTCCCCTTTGGAAATCAGGATAGTGACATGCAAATGGTAGCTTTTCCTCTGCTTGCCTATTTCAGTGGCCAAGCAAAGGCCTTGTGTTGCCCCTCATACCAGTAATTTTCTGCTTCTCAAGGAAAAGGTCAACATTTCTCCTTTCCCTACTTCTTCCTGCTGTGGCACATTACAGAGATCAGAGCATGAGAGACAAACATGACACAAGTCAAGCAAAGACCTGGAAATAGGGTAGGGAGGAGGTGAGTTATCCTTAGACCAAATTAGGTGGAGTCCAGCTATTCTTGTGCTGTTTTGCTAAGGTCACTCTGGATTAAGAGCAGACACAAAGGGGAAGGGAGGGAGACAAAAAAAGTCTTGTTATTTAGCTTTTCCCTGAGACTGTTTATAGGTTGCTTGACATCATTTCGTGATCATTCATGGCAAAGCTTTTCTAGGCTGTTTTCTTCCTCCTCTCTTTAATGCCACTGTTGTCTTTCTGATAATGCAGGATCTGTGTGGCTCTTTCCAAATCTTATATATTCTCCTGCCTCTCCTCATGTGTGCAGGGACTGAAGCCCATCCCTGCTTCTCTCTTCTCATCATGTTATTGGCCCTTCTCTGTGATACAGAGAACAGCTGTTGGAGGCTCAGAAACGCTGACTGTTGGGCCAGATCACCAATTGTTCTGTTCTTCGCAACAGCTTCAGATCCAGCTCCACACTTTGCTGCTGAGACTCATCTTTTTCCATACCTTCTGTTTTGATCCTTTTTGTTTTTCTAATCACAGCTTTAACCCCCACTTACTAAAGCTTTTTGTGGTCCAACTACCTTTTCCAGTTACACTAGTGTGAATCCAGAGTAAATCTGCTGGTGTAATTGGGATCATAAGATATGAGATGACTGTATGTTCCAGGAGCCAGAGCCAAAACCAATGTCACCATCGTCAGCATCTTTCTTGCCGTTGTTTCCAATATCAAAGAGAGATTGTAGTCTGGGAATGGAGATACCAATCATCAGACTTGGAGTTACRTTGCATAATTTGCCTACTTCAACCTTCTTCAGATGCTTTTCAGCCATTAATTAAGTGTAGGAGCCCAACAAAGACAAGGGTTATCATTTTCAGGGTGAGGCACTCAGAAGGCAGCAATGTTCTCAGAGGCACATATGAAGAGTCCAGCCTGGCTCTGTGGTGAAATCCCACATCGATTTTATTGGCTCAAAATCAGCAATAGGAGCCAAAAGAAGAGTCCCCATCTCTTGTCCCAGTCCTACCAGAATTCTGATCCCACTGGGAAAATGGGTGCCACGGAATGGGTGCTGAGTCTTTCCCATGCCACAGTTGTGTCAAATTGGGGGTTGGTGGAGGAATCCTTTCTTGTTGTTTTATTAAATAGTGTCCGGAAATTTCAATGTGTCTGTGACAAGCCACTCCGTATGGCATTGTCTTCACTGGGGGCTGTCACATTTCCCCTTCCAGCCCATGGCAGCAGGCTGCCAGGTCCTTCAGGATATGGGGGTGGATTTCCCCCTTTCATACTACTGCTCAGTCCCAAAGGGATTCACTGACCTTGATTGTCAGTCCAAGCTGAGCACTGCTTTGGTGCTGCTGGACCTTGAAAACAAAAGCATGGAGAGCCTGATCTGGTCTGCATTCATCCACAGTCACAGCACCTCTCCTGAAACATATCTGATGCCACAGCAGCTCAAAACTTTCTGCTTCATGCCGTGTATCATGAACTTCAAAAAAAAAAAAAAAATAGTAGTCTGGAAGACTTCCCAGACTGCGCAGTGCATTTGCCTTTTTTGCCCCGAGACAAGGGTGAAGGTGGTAGGGCTGTTTCATTTTATTTTCTTGGCCCATAGGTGTGCATCGTGTTCTCACACTGGGCTACTCTGCTGGTCCATCCTAGCTGTGTGTTTCATTGAAAAAAGTTTGTATTGGCATGAGATGGAGAACCCTATGGCAGCRAAGGACAGATGAAACAGTTTTGTTTCTTGTCTCTTATGCATTCTATGAACACAGCATTAAATGCAGGTAAAGGAGTGCATGTGTAATGCAACTGTGTAATTTACGATTAATTTGCTAGCATTAATTTACTAATATTTCTCCCACAGTGATTCTAACAACTAGATAGATTTATTTTTTTTCGTACAGCCTGTTCTGACAGAGGAAGACACACTGATAGAAATCTAGTGGTGCAATTGTACTAAAGAAAACTGGAAGCCCAGCCAGGACTAATTACTCCAACCTCAGACCTGGCTGCTATCCCCTCAACGAGGCTCTGTGCAGGCACACGAGCTGRCAGGGTTAGTAGGGGAACAAACTAATGGAGAAACAGGAATGAAAGGTTACACTTGTGCAACTCTTCTGAGTTCGACACGAAATGAAGCTGTTACACCAGCAAGTTTGGGTACATAGACACCACTGTTTAGTTGTAGTATCTACTACTAGTAAGTACAAAGGGTTAAGCCTAGAAAAATCAGGATCTTGTGGGCATTTTCAGACTCCTCTCTGTCTCATGACTGAATACAGTTATGTAATTTTCTGGGTTGCCATAAAGGCAGGAGCATATCCTTGAGAGACCACTGTTCCTTTGGTATTTTAGAGATTGGTGGCCTTCATTTCCCAGGATGAACGGGCTCTAGCATGGGCTGGCTGGGATGAAGGAAACTCCCTCATGCAGAACAMCATGTGCCTTTTCTTTCACAGCAACACTGGCTATAGCAGCTCTTCATTATCCCATCTCTGCACCTCCTGCACTGCCACATCATTCCCACAGGTTAGACCAGGGAGACCAACGAGAAAATAACCCTCCTGCAACCTCACTGCCAACCAAAACCCCATGGGGATATCCCACTGCTCAGCAATGCAGCCCCGAGCACCCCACGCATCCAGGTTACCCGTGGTGGCCGCACTGGCAGACGCTGTGGGACAGACATGCTGGGGGTGGGACTGTGGCTGGGACAAGGGTGCTCAGCGCTGTGCCGCGGGAAACGCGGAAACGAGGGAAACACGAGGCCCATCTGCACAGGACACTGGCACTGGGTGACCATGCGTGCTGCAAGCTTGGATCCAGAAGTATTTTTCAGCCACTCCTCTGTACGGACAAGCCCAGCCTGGCTGTTTGGGTGTTTGTCTTGGCAGCGAGTCCCCGCATCGAACCAAGGGTGTCRTTTATCTCCGGTGGCGGCAGCGCTCGCCAGAGCGAGGAGCAACAGCAGCAGCCCCCGAGGCTCTGGGTGATGRGGGCTCTCCCTGGCCTTTGCTTTGCATTCCTCCACCTCTCACACAGTAACAAGGGCCCTGGAAAAGAGGCTGCTGCAGCCAGGGTGCCTTGGATGGAAACAGATGGTGCACAAACTGCCGGGCGAAGTGCATCACGTTTTGGTGCCGAGGGAGGAGCGCGCTACCAAAGTGGAATTGAGATGTCTGTTGATTCTCCTTTCTTCTTGAAGTTTTGAAATGCAGCAGTAAGGAAAAACCAACATTTTTCAGCTGGTTTTGGTTTGCTGCTGGGGTATGTCCGTTCCTCACATGAATCAGGAGCTGTGGCAAACACAATGTGCTGTGCCTCTCATGGGTACATACCATCCCCATTTCTTGCAGCTTGGTGGAGAACAGCAAACACTTCATTGGACAGGGGACAGACAAAGAAAGCCTTGTTGCCTGTGGGGCTCTGTCATGCCGATGTTTCTTTTCCACTGRTGCTCATAAGTCACCAAAGGGCCCGTGCGTACCCATTGGAAATAGAAGTGTGAAACTAATAACTAAAAATACAAACTCTGGAGGGAAGAAGATGAGTCAGGAGGGAGGAAATACCAAGAGAAGCCAGAGGGATGCAATTTGCTGAGCCTGATTCATGATGCTGGCAGGGAGCTCCCTGCCAGAGCCAGATGAATCAGATTCCCTTTCAGTCTGTGCTGGCACCACAGTTATTTTGGTGTCACCATGGGTAGAACGAGCGTAGATATTAGGAAGCATTACTGGGCAGAGAGTGAATGTCTGCTGAAACTGAAACAGCTTGTCATCTTAACACTGTACTCACTGAAACGAGTGAAAGGAGGAAAAATTATATCAGCTGGTGTGCCAGGTCAGAGCTTTTCCTGAGAGCCAGGTATTCCTTACCCAAGATGGGAGTCTGGGTCCTATGGGTTTTGTTTATCTCTATCTTRTAATGGAGCTGGAATAGATGCTGTTGCAGCTTATAGACAAATGTATTGAGAAAAGATCTCTAAGAAAAAATGCAACTGAGCTGGCATTTTGGTTTAGATCCTAAGAATTTGTGGACCATATTCAGCAGCTCACAAGATGGAATGGACAAGAAGCCTTTGGCATGGCAGGTAAGAACAGAGGAGACGGGATATCACTGTGCTTATAGTGTTTTCCTGGATGTCACAATTTGCCATGGAGCCCTGCCCAGGGACTTTCAYAGCTCCCGCTGCTCTCAGGAACCCACTGGTGTGTTATTCTCACACAATGCAGAGATCAACCTGGCACCTCAGAAGCAGCAATCAGGTGTCCATTCAGCAGAGGACTAAGGTATGTGTTTTATTTTGACCCTGTGCTCCAATTTGTTGGCAGTCAGAGGCCATACACACTTGCTCAAGTGTCTTATGGAGTGGAGTCTTTTAATAATGGCCATTAGCTTCTGGGAATTTAGATCACGCCCCAAAACAACGTAGAGAAAAGKTTTAGAAAACATTTGTGCCGGAAAGACACAAATTTTGGGACTTGCCAATTGCCACAGTTTGCTGGTGCAGATGTTCTCTTCTCCTACTTATTTGTTGTCCTGACTCAAAAATTATCCATGAAAAACATGTTCATCAACAACTGCAAAATGCTCCCAGCATCTTCCAGATGTCAGATCCAAGTGCATGCCTGTGCTTGCCTGGCTAATAAAGAAAACTGGCAAATTTTTGTTTATCTGTTTCTCACCTGTGTCATCACGACAGTCAGATAAAGCAGGGGCAGATGAATATAGCCAGCAGAGACAGGAGCTTACAAAACCAGCCTATTTTTAGCCAGCCTTCCTTCCATGCTRTGGAGGAAACGAGGCATTTAATATGCACTGCTTGATGTGGGATTCATGGTGTGGTTTTCCCCACCCTTGCTCAGATGATCCTGCCTCATCACCACGCTGATATTCCTTTCTCAAACCCRTATCACATGCCTGGGCAGCCAGCCAGCCTACCTGTCTGAGAAAAACAGAGCTGCTTTTCCCTGCCACGCCCTGAGCTCTGAGAGTGATAGCCATTGTCAAGAAACATCAGCAATATCTGGTTGGAAAGCAGATCCCTGCCAAATTTCACATGCAACCCTCTTTCCCTGCCACATCCCTTCCCAGCACGGACCTTGTTGTAGGTGCCATGGTCCTGCTCCTGCTCGGCACCTCCCTGGGATGTGGTGGGTGCCATGGCATGAGCAGTGCAGGAGATGCTCCTCTTACATGTGACCCACCACAGCTTCCTTCCACACCACCAAAAAACTGGTACCGTGGAAATACCAACACACGTTCATGGCACGGGAGATTTTTGTTTCCTTAGCCAAAAAGAAACCCCCGAAAACCCCAAACTTTTTTGCTGCTCAGTGAGGAAAGCCTGAAGGTTGGTTCTGTGGAGTGCTCTGTTATTATTCTGGTTTTATTTGTTTCTATTAGGTAGCACCCAGAAGTCCCAAGAATGTCTCTCATGTGGTAAATAGAAGGAGTAGTAAGAGCCACAAAACTAGTTTGTTTGCTAAATAAGTAAATCTGTGCAGGCAGACAAACATTAAGAAAATGCTACTACTGGAAAAGTCGCATTTATAAGAGAAAATATTTTCACCAAAACTATGCCAAATATATTTTGAATAAATCATATTTAAATACTGTTGGAGGGTAGTCCTAAAATATTTGCTATGACCTTATAGCAATTCAATTAGTTAATCTAATCACTAGGTCAGACTGAGCAGAGGGTCAGACTGTTCCTGTGTTGGGTGGAGAGATGTGACTTATTCCTTGAGTTGTCTCCTTGATTTCAACAAGACAACTTAGGCAATAATAAGACTCAGAGTCTGACAAGCAATTTCTGACTGTCTATTGTTATGGAAAATATAATCCTAAACTATTTGCAAAAGAAAACAGAAATAATCAGGCATTTCTTAAAAAAAAAAAAAAAGCTCTCTACTTTTAGACTACCAAAGTGTTTACAGACTGTGTTTTGTAAATTATAACTTCTACCAGAATAAATAGCGAGGAAATTTATTGCACAATGTAGATAAACATAGTTTTTTGTATATTTTAGGGAGAAAAAGATACTCTAGAAATTTCGGATTCTTGTCATTTTTGTAGACAGAACTCTAAGACTACAAGTTGCTTGTTTTAAAACAGGTCAATCTCTGCATAAACTAAAGAGCAGATTTGTAATTTATTGATACTCTTCTGCCAGCTAAGCAATGTTTTGCATTACTCTTTAGACTCATTCCTCCAGTCATCACTATTCTGCTTCAGCGATATTTTCTGTTAAAATGTGTATCTTTTCCCCTTTAAAAAAAAAAAAGTTAAATTGCCAATTTCCCTCTGCTCTGCAGTAGGGAAACCCAGGAAAATAAGCCCTTCTTCCAGAGTGCCGTGTTGTCCAGCCAACAGAGTGAATACAGAGCACAGGACACGTTGAATTTGCAAACATACACTACACGGCACAGCTTCAGCTATTGTAAATGCCGGGTGGATTGGATCATGCAGGAATCCTGCTACTCTGAGAAATGAAGGGCAAGCTCGTGAATTAAGGCATGCAACCCGAAACAGGTCATTTAGACACAGCTTGAATTTAATCTGTTTACAAAGTCAAAGGCTTCTTTAAGCATAGCTTCGACATATGCAGGAAAGTTTAGAGGAGGTAACGACAGGCTTTTCTTAACTCTATTTTTCCTTATCTGATTCATGCAGCATCAGAGAAAGCCACACCCCAGCAGCTGCAGGGTTTGCCTGTGAGGCTGAGTCGCAGCGAGCAGAGCACAGGAAAGCAGAAGCAGAATACAGAAAAGTATAGAAAACGTAAGCCCACCACTGGCTGGAGATCCTGGCCAGTTAGGAAGAACTAGATGAAAGCAGTCACACATCTTGGTAGGTTATGGTGGTACAGCAATAACAAGAGAGGAAAACTTTGTCTTTTCAGAGGATCCCGGTGCAGAATCAGTCCCAATCCAGAGGAGCAGACGGAGACTTTGTGAATCTGTGCTGCAGGAAAAGTGCAGCTAGACTGAAGCTAAATGCTGACACACTCCTCAGCCTCTCAGTGAATATACATCCTTGGATGCCAACCAGATTATTCTGGGCTGCCCTGCATTGCATTATGCCTCACTGATCACTGCTTGCAGAGCTGGAGTTCAGGTCATTGCAGAGAGAGCAGAGGAGTGATGTGGTTGTTCCTCGCAGAGTCTGAACACACTTAGGGAGATTGATGCAGGATGCCCGTGCTGCCCGGCTGCCCGATTGGCTGCTGCACTCCCCAAGCGCCAGCGGAGAGGCCACGCTGACACCAGAGCACAGCAGCCTCCTGGTGATGGAGAGAGCCAGGAGGAGTGGGGTTGGGGTGGAGAAGTGTTCTGCATGCTTCCCTGAGGAAGGTGAGAAGGGTGAGCAGACCCTGGGATTTTTCCTTCCCTGTGAGGCAAGGCCTGACCCAACACCCCCTGAAACCAGCAGAAAGGATCCCACTCCTCTGCTTAAAATCACATACTTGAACCCTGGACATCCAGCAGAGGAAGGGGCTTGGGACACATCTTGGAAATGAACTTGCCAGCTACTTACCATGACCAAGAATGAAGAACAACATMTTAATTATACATAGATTTTCTGTTTTGAATTTATTATAATCCTCAGATATTTCATTAGTAATCTTGACAAAGCATGGAAATCATGCTGCCCATTCCACATGTAACCAGCCTGGGGTCAAAACCAGCTGCTGTGCAAGAATGTGCATTGGGTCTGATCCAGTGCCCACTGAGATCAATGGGACAGGTTTCCCTGATCCTAGTTGAAGCTGAGCAGAAAATGAGAACAGCCACCATGAGCCAGGAGGCCAGTGCTGCTAAAGACATGGAATGTGCCCATACCATCACCCTTGTTTTCTGGGGTATGGCAGTAAGGAGCACAGGGAAGRGAGGGACTTCAAGGCTTCATGCTAGAGTTGGCTTCCTCGGCATTTATGGCATGGAAGGCAACATGTGTGGCTGCACTGCTTCTGGCATCCACTTTAGATCAAGCCTAGCCCTTAGTTCATCTTGAGGAGCACAACCCCCATGACACCAGTTAGCTCAGCCCAGCCAGGACTGTGGGGATTTGGTGCCTCAAAGATCACAGGAGAGGCACCTCCCACCAGAAGTCGGGTCTGTGCACTTCTGAGACCAGGGTTCCACTCCCATGGCTTTAGATGTCTACAGAGTAAAAGCTTAATGCTGTGTCCYATTGCAGTCAAAGGGCTGTAGTCATCCAACCACCATCTCAGCACGGTCTACAGAGGCACCACTTCGTTGGGAGCAGCAGTGCTAATTGATGAACGTTTTGTTAATTGTTTCTCTAACCTTTACATTCTGCTAACTATGCCTGATGGCATAAATCCTTGAGCAGCAGAGCCAATCCAAGGCCCCCAGCTTGTCATGGCTCAGACATGGAGAAGATGGATCAGAAGACAGAGCGGTGACTCAGGGATTCTCTGTGCGCATGGGATGTGGTTTCTCTCTATTTGCAGAACCAGCTGATCAGGGGAGCAGTGTGGCATCTGACAAGTGAATTATTCTTAGCGTAGCAGAGGAATAAAAATCCGTGTGTTGTTGCCTATTRTTGAAAGCCCTTTAAAGATACACTTTCAAACACAGTAAAATATTTAGTGAGGATGACAACGGTTCAAGTAAAAATGCAGATGCAAGCACATGTGCACGCACACACAGGAGAACAGCTCAGCTGGAAGATCTCCTTATTTACTTATTTCAGCCATATGTTTGCACCTACAAAGCCAAAATACTTCTTGTAGCAGATATTTTTGGTTAGCTTTATTTTTGCTTCTGATAGCAGTAGTGAATTCCTGTCAAATGCAGAAAGTGTGCAGGATAAGGAATGCACCAATAGGTCACCATCTAGAACAGGAAGCAGCAGGGCAGGACCTGGAAGAAATCCATAGTTTGGGGACTAGATTTAAATGGGGTTTCAGAGCTTGAAGCATGACATGTGCAGAAATTAGTCCAGCTAATTTCCAGCACYCCAGTCCTGGGGTGCTGCCAGACACGCCAGCTCTCTGCTTGGGCTGCTGCCCCGTGCTGAACACAAATACCCTCTGGAGGTACCTCGTTTCCGTTGCCCAAGAGATTGGATCTCTCTCTGATGGGCTCACAGCTGTTCTGTGGGAGAAGTTCAGTCTATCTGGACTCCTGACGCTACTGAGTCACTGGATCTCCAGAGATGTTTTGTTATGTATCCTTGGAGCATTTATCCATGGTAGCAGGTTTGGGTTTCTCCACCTGCAGTGGTTTGGGGTGGCACCCACTTTTGCCAAAACACACCATTCCATGGAGCACTCTCCTGGCATGCAGGTGGTCTGGGTTCAGTTCTCAGCTTGCTCTGCAAGGGTTTGGATCCACATTTTCCTTATCTTGAAAGAACCAGAGACATAAATATGGAGCTGCATTGAATCTGGAAAATATTTTCTCCTGACAGTCTTAAGAAAGCTCTGTGTCTCTTGCTTGCTGAATGCATTCATTCAGAGTCTTCACAAATGCAGATGAACGGAAAGTGACAGCCCTACCATGAAGGAAATGGCCATAAGTCAGCACCTCCTTGCCCTCGGACCAGAAGTCACCACAGTGGCAGTCACGGCTGAAACATGGTCCGAGGTGCTGATAGAAGGGACCAAGATTTGGAACTGCACAACCACATAGACCTGCTGGCAAGTCTCTGCAGGGCCACGGCTCAGCCTGTCCTTCCTGGGCTCTTCCCAGCCTTCCTGCTGCTCTCTGCAAGCATTTTCAACCTGTGAATAGGGCTAATACTACAGTTTTCTGATCACACCCTTTCTCTGTAAAATCTGAATGTCTTGTCCTCTGAAAATGTCCTCTCTCCATTGCTCATTATGTTCAGGCAGGTGGAGATGCCCTCAGGGCTGGCAGCTGGGTCTGACGGCCTCAGGGCAAGTGTGTCACGGAAATATCCACAGATGACAGAAGAATAGGGAAAAGCAATTGCAATGTGCTAACRCTCCCTCCGGGGCTGCGAACAAAAATAAGATAAAAAGACAATACCAGACCTTTCTCGTGACATTTCACACCCCAGAAGGGTTGTGGTGGGGGAGGAGCAGCCCCTGGTGCAAATGGGTTGTGGTTTGGGAAMACTGCCTGTCTGGGGGCGTTTTTCCATGTGCTGTGCAGCCTTGCTGCTCTGTATCCCTTCACTGCTTGTCATGTCCCCTGGAGCAGGCTGAGTTGGACCAGGCCACCAAGTGAGCAATGTCCCAGAGCAAGGCAGTCATTAGCTGTCGGGGGGGTTGGTGGTGTGGTGTTTCTAGGCCCTTTGTTTCCCACTGAATCTACAAAGACCCAAAAGTGAGGTGTTGGGGGCAGTATGTTTGCATGACTAAGGAAGGGAGTAACTGACATGTCTTTAGTTTTCAAAGACGAACATGTAAAGTGAAAGTTGATTTTCAGGGATTTTTTTAATGGTGTCTGGAAAGAGAAGTGCACCTGTGAGGGGAGATTCCTCTAGTGTTGGGTGTTGCAGACACACACACCCTCCTCCATTACTGCTCAGGGAGCCTGGAGGATGGATTTGGTCCAGTTTCTCCATTTCCTTGTGTACACAAAGGTTCATAACGCCCATCCAGCCACCTTAGGGGCCCTGCATGGGGCTGGCAGATACGACACAGGACCCAGGATAAAACTATCCCCTTCCAGAGAGGCCAGCAGAGGCAAGGCAGTGTATCCTGGTCATCTCAGAGAGCACCACTTGYCTACGTTTGGACAGCTGAACCTGGCCAGGGAGGCTGCACTTTGGCATTGTTAAAGCTGAGTCAACACATCTGTTCTGGATCTTGACAATTCAAATAGTGGGTAGATTGAAATTGTTCTGAGATGCATATTTATTTTTCTACATCAATTCCTACTTCTTTTGTTTGAATTACTCTTTCCCTTGCTGTTCAGCTTTTCCAAACAGTGCAGCACAAGTGAAGAYGGCTGCTCAAAGGAGTTTTTATTTCTGTCCTGTGTGTGCTTCCTGGATAGCAACACCTCGTCTGGCTTCATGTTAGAAACTTCCATCTCCGGATGTGTGATCCAGTTCATTTCACAGGTMAGAGAGTTCCAGTAGGATTTATGGCTCCGGCCTGGCACACCACATTCCCTCTGGAGGAGGGCAGCCTGTGCAGCAGCACAATGGCAGGGTGAGATCAGGGCACAGACCTGATCTCCTCCCCTGGCTGGTCGATTTGCACAATAACACCATAGTCTTGCCAAAAATATAAATACTACCAGAAAGTAGGGGCTAGAAATATACTTCCTAAAGGTATCACAGAATCACAGAATAGTTTGTGTTGGAAGGGACATTCAAAGGCCATATAGTCCAACCCCCTGCAGGGTTGTCTTCAGCTAAATCAGATTGTTCAAAGCCCCACCCAACTTGACCTTGAACACTTCCAGGGATGTGGCATCCACCGCCTCTCTGGGCAACCTGTTCAGGTATTTCACCAATTTCATTGCCAAAAACTTCTTTATAGCTACTCTTTTAGTTTAAAGTATTTCCCCCTTGTCCCACCACTACATGCTCTTGTAAAAAGTCCCTCTCCAGCTCTGTTGGAGCCCTTTTAGGCACTGGAAGATAAGTTTTCCCTGGAGCCTTTTGCTCTCCAGGCTGAACAACTCCTGTTCCTTCAGCCTGTGTTCCCAGGACAGGTGCTCCAGACTTCCGATCATCTTTGTGGCCTTCTCTGGACCCACTCCAGCAGGTCCATGTTATATCCTGAGCAATTCCTCCCAATGTCAGCTGGGCCAGCCCCTCACCGCTTCTCCACACACCAGTGTGTTCAGATGACTTTGCCGTAGGTCAGYGTGTGTGGGAGCAAGAATTCCAGCTGTCCTTTTGCTCTGCAGTTTCCATACCACTGAAAGGTTAACGAGGCTGAATGCCTCCCTGATCCTCAAATACACGGGCAAAACATGGGGCACAGAGCTCGTGCCTTTGAAACTCGGAGCTGGAGGAGGCTGCTCAGCCACCGGCATCTGTTCTCAGCAGGGCTGGCTCCGTGAGACCTGCAGTGTCTCCTCCAGCCCTCCAGCTGCTCTGCAATGGCACATTGCTGAAGGGGGAGCAGCTCCTTCGTTTCCGTGGGCCCGGATGTCACTGTCACTCTGCACTGTGACTGCCCAGGTTGCACGGCTTTCTCCCAGCCTCGATTCCTGCATGCGTCCCAGCATTTGCACTCTAACGTCCAAATTAATATCCTTGCTCTTTTGAAGGTCCAGATTCCTCTCTCTTCATTCCCTTTTTTCTTGCCCTCAGAGCAGGTGGCCCTCTGTTCTTTACCATTGACCCTCCGTTGTTGGTTACTGGTCAGGTGGCACTGCCACTGCATGGGCAATTACAGAAGAYGGGTGGCAGGAGATTTTTCCACTGAGGTCTGTTGGGATCAGAGGGGAGCTGCATTGTCCTGGGAAACATGTTCACAGTGCCATGTCCAACAGAAGGTCCAGCTAGTCCCTCCTCAGCCAGCCCTCTCCCCTTCAATGGCTTCCTGAAGTGTGCCCATTCTTATCTGCTACATGTCTTCTGCTTGGATTTATGCTCTGGCCAGTTCAGCTATTYGAGATCCTGCAAGGTCCTGCAAGACCTCCTGAATCACCAATTTTCTTGTTAGTTATATCTGCCTCTGTGCTTTTTTCTAGAATGTTTTGCTTAACTTTCTAGATGATTGGCTGTTTTAGTCTACGTGACATGGACCAGTTCCAGTGACTTTTCCCACCTCACTTTTGTGATCTGGTATCTGCTGAGTTACACAATCTCCTCCGCCGGTAACATTCAGCTCGTCACTCCCCCAAGGTAAAAATCTGCTTAGGGAGCTGCTCTCATCTCAGATGCACAAACCTTTTCTGGCACAAATGCAATGGGAAAGTGAGACAACAAAGTTCCCTGGAGCCAAATGGGTGTCATTCATTCCTGCCATGTCTTGCTGTTTTAAGCAGTACAGCAGGAACAGAACGGAGGACTTAGAAGCAAGTTTAGAAGTTGTCTGAAACTGTTCCTACAGGCAAGCAAAACTGATAACTGTGCATGGAAAAAATAGATACAAAACATTAAAATATTTTGCCTGAAATAAAAAAATGCCTTCTCAACTTCGCCCTTCCAGCCCCATCCCTCCCTTTTAAATATGTCTGTGATTTGCTCAGCTGTTGGTGCTGTGCACATGTCGTATCCAAAGCAAACATGCAAGACACTCCTGGTTTCTGCTGCAGCCTCCCTGATGCAGAAGGAGCCCAGGTGGACTGGCCTTTTATTATGCACAGTCCAGATGCATGAAAAAATGGACCTTTTCCAAGAAAATTTGGGGCAGCTGTTTAAACTGCTGTTTTCTTTCTAGCCTGCAATCTTTTCCTTTAGTCACTTGGGACCACACCATTTTGCTGGACTGAGTGGAGACKCCAGAATTTGGTTCCTGACTGTAAAGGCTCTTGTTATGTGGGTCTGTTCTTCTCTTTAAATGTGGATGCATTTGGTGCATGCATGTGAGCATGTATTGGTACATCCTTGGGGCAGGGAAGGAAGAATTTCCRTAGGGTCATGTTTTGATGTCCTGACTCAGCTGTTCTTTTGGCCAAGCTCTATTGACCAGCTGTTCAAAACTATTTAGACACTGGACATCTCAATATAGTTCAGCATCTGTCTCAGGCTGACTGAGGACTGGGCAAGACCTGTAGAGACTGATCCCTCCATGGTTATTGTTTGTAAAGACATTGCATTTTGCTGCTGATATAACTGTGCCCTCTGTGCCTAAACTTTTTTTTCTTTTCGGAGAATTTCTACTGTTTCTCTTTGTGCTTTTTAGAAGAGTCTCCTCTCTGGTCTCTGATTCAGCCTCCTCCTGATAAGCCTTTAGGCAGAGATCAAGGCTTGGGCAGAAGAGATTTCATTGCTTTAAACCATGGGAAAAACTTAGGCCAGGTTTAGTCTCCTGCATTGTCATCTCACTATAGTAATGCAAAAGTGCAGTACAGATATTCCTAGTGAAATACACTCACTTTCAGGCTTCATTTTTGGGACAATCGGGTGTAACAACTGAATGTTTTACCCAGAAAGAATTTTAGTTTGTGTCCCATTAAAATAACTTTTAAAGTTTCATTACAATGTATCTGAACATTTCTGAGTGAAATATATCAACCTCAACTACATAAAAGCTTTCATTTTTACAAGAAACTATCTACATATGCTGACTTGTCCAGTTATGAGGATAGTTCATTTATCTCTTTCTGTTTCAGCCATTTGAGTCCCAGAAAATCAATTACAGAAATTTCTTCCCTTTCAGAAGCACACATTTTTCATTGTTATTTTCCTTAGGCTATGAAGAGGTACTGGTTACCTAAGATCTGCTAGTTTTCCATACCTCTGTGTCCCAATCTCCTCTTCCTAGCTGAAGAGAAAATATCAGTGCAGATATTTTTCTTCCTCTTCTTCCACAGTGGTCTGATCAGTGTTCCTCCATTAACCAGTCAAAAGGTAATGATCTATCAGCTACCTGGGTGGCATGCATTGCCCAGATAGAAAGGATTCAGAGGCTGCAGGGCTGAGTATTTCAGGACTTTACCCCTTATATTTCTCTATCCAGTACTGACTGGAGTCCTGTGCAGATTCTGGGAGAACTGGACATGTAAAAGTGGGATTCACCAAAGCCAACAAGGAGCAATCATCAAAGTTAGCCTGCAGAAAATGGCAAGGAGAGTAGCAGGGACCTGCAAAGAGATATAGACCCTTTGAGTTGTAGAGGTACCTGCTCTCACCTGGAATTTGTACCCATAGACTCTTTCTTGGACATCATGTCCGAGCCACCCTTTTGTCACAAAACACAGCTGGGGAGAGGCCCATCTGCCTTTGCACGGAACAGCTCAGTGTTTGCAGGACACTTCTGGAAGGTGAGAAGCTGAAAAGCAATTCCCTCCATTTTTCCTGGAGAAGGGTGCCTGAAGGTGGCCTCTGGCTGTGCAAGAGCCTTGTGAGCATTGGCTGCACCATGGAGAGCTGCTGCAGTAGGACAGAGCCACTGTGCCCTGCATGAAAACATCCCTCCACCAGCAGCAAAAGCGTTGGAACTGGGCTCTGGCACACCTGGGAAAATGCTTTGGCTGGTGGGCATCTCTTCTTTCCGTGTTGCCAGAGGCTGTGTTCCACAGCTTGCTGGCTTGGAGGACGCCTGCTGTGAGTCTTTCGTGACTCATCCCTGCAAAATAATCTCCCACATGAAAAAGGCCTTTTAACCCCAGGGTTTCATGTGTTGTCCCAGTGCTGAAATCTGCCCAGTCCATCTTTGCTGTAGGTCTTCTCTATCTGCTGCATAACGTGTCACCTGTGCAGTGCCTCCCCCTCCCTTAGSCTGTGTTGCCTCTCTCTTGCTCTCAGCTTTATCCACACCAAGATCATTCCCCTGGTTTCCCAAGGCTGGTTTTGTGAGTAAGAAAATTCTTTTACTTTCACGGAGGTAAGTTCGCAATAAGCGAATCACCATCCTTCTGGCCATCTCCCTTCCTCAGCAGGGGGATTCCCAAAGAGACCACCACTCAGAAGTGACAATGCATTAAGATCCTTCCTGGTGTTAGGTGACTGCCACGCTCTTGTGCCGACTCCCTGCATGCACAGCTCATGGAGCCATGGGAATTCCTCAGGGACCAGGCAGGGAAGACTGCTGGGTTTGGTTTGCTGTGTGCATTTTACACTCGGCCTGTACCTATCAGGTGGCAAGAAGCACCCAGTAAGCCAGAAGAAAAGTGCACAAATGAACAAAAGGCTGGCAAAAGTTAATATCTGATTTAATCAGAAGCCCCCCTCAGTGAGGATTATAGAAATACCTGCCGTGCTTCAAGTTACAGCTATCTGTGTTACAGCTCAAGCCAGTGGCTCCCAGGGCAAGTGTTAATGTATAATAAAACTGTCTCATGGTTAGGGTATTGGCAGGAAAATGCATCCCTGCTCAGGACTCCTCTGCTAAGGTGACAAGAGAATTGGAACCTCAACGAGTACAGACCTGGAGTTGGTCTCTTCCCACTATGGATCTCTGAACACACAACATCGCAGTGGTGGTGTCCCTGTGACTCTCTGGGGGTGGCTCATGGTGCTGACACCAAATCCCCACTGGTGGCCGGGCTGGGACAGGACCCCAGCAAGGGGGAGTGGCAGAGGGGCAGGGAACTCCTCTGCCCCATGGCCAGCTCCAGGATGCTGCTGTCACTGTGGCAGTGGCAGGCTCCTGAATGCTGCTCACCCAGTGACACCCAGTGCCTGGCAAGGGGTTAGGAGCTTTTTATGATTTCCACACTTTGCCTCTGGAAGGGGGTCTCGTGTTTCTCCAAATGATGCTGCTTCACAAACAAAAGCATTCGCTCGGTTTCCTTTATCATTTCCTGAGCGGGCGCATTTGTCTCCGTCCCACTTGTGGCTGTCAGCCAGCGCCCGGATCTGTGCAGGAAATCTGCCCGGAACAGCACGTGAGCGCTGCCGGGACACGCACTGCTGGTCCCCAYAGGCACAGCCTTGTAATTACCTACCCTCGGGAGAGCGAGTGGTACACGGTGTTCTTCTCCGAAGACCGGGACACTTCCGTATGGCACGGTAGCTCTGCTTGGGAGAGGAGAGACAGTGCCCAGAGCTGTGTTAGACCGGGACAGAGAAGGCTCCAGGATCATTTTGGTGCTGCAACCTCCATCACATCCAGCACAGCTGTTTGCTGTGAGCTCACCAGGCTCTATCGCAGTGGGGAGAGCTGTGACTCACACGGGATCAGGTACTTGGAACATGGCATAGGATCAGCTTCCCGGAGAGCAGGGACTGCAGCAAGTGCTGTGGCTGCTCCCTGTAAGCAAGGGGCTTCATCATTCTGCTGCAGACCAACCCCAGCTCGGCCAAGGGTTGAGGGGAGAGCGTTTTTCTTCCTTCTTAAAAGAGGTCAAAGCCTGAAGCCCTGAAGCAGGTTTCATGCAGACCTTACTCTACTCTCCCTGGCAGGGAGAGCTGTGCCCCTCCAAGCCCAGGCATCCTCTCTCCCACCAGGATGGGGACTGGCTGTGGCCGTGGGATTTTGATCTTTTTTGCTCACAGAGGAGAGCAGGGAGAGCAAGCTCTGAGGAGGGAGACAAAAGGTAATCCTGCTGCCTACTGGGGTTTCAACCTGGTACTTGGTAAGGCAGGAGCCTTTCAGCAGAGCTGCTGCTATTTGTTTCACATGTGTGGTACCTCTGTGAAAGAAAAACACGAGAGTGATTCACCTGCTGCAACRGGGATTTACAATTTCAGCCAGGCACAGGGGTGGGACAGCCAGGCCACCAGAAGACATGGACACACAACCAGCTGCATCCACTGCTCTTCACCTGCCATAAAAGTTTGGGACTGGTTCCCTCTCTGATGTTAATAGGGGCCACAGTTTGCTCAGCATCATCTCTAGCCACAAGCCAGCCAGGAGGGCTCACAGGGAGGGCTCTTCTCCTTAGATAGCCTGACACTTCCGGACAGGCTGAGCTATTTTCCAGAGAATAGGGATGAAAATCAAATGCATGATGCTCTTGAACTGATCTCCCCAGGTAAATACTCTGCTAGTGGGCAAAAAGGTGATCACAAACAGAAAAGTGGTTCCATAAGTGAAATATGTSTATGGCTGGAGGAGAGATAACAGTGGTGAGAGGGAGGGTAACCCCAGCACCATCAGAGATAATGGACTCCCTAGGAAAGAACCCCCTGCTGCTCTGTGGGAAGTGAGGGCAGCTCAGCAGAGCGCTGTGCCTTGCAGAGGCTGTGAGCATTCAGCTGAAGACTCTGTGTGCCGGAACAGAGCCCTCTCCAGCRGCCAGCGAGGGTCTGCTGGCCACCTGCCCTCTGCCCTTCTCCCCGTGTCCACCTGCATGGGCCCATTAAGTGCACTGGCTTCTTCACACTGSCTGCCAGTGGCTGACATTGCCACAGGAGTGTCACCACCCAGCACAGGGTGTTACCTCAACACTTGTCCCTCAGTGGGACCAGTGTCCCTTCCAGGGTTGCTAGGGGACACCTACACCCAGCTGGGGCACCACCACCCAGGACCCTTTCCTGAAGGCAGGTGCAGACACACCACCTTTAACAGACCTCACAAGAGCTGCATCTCTTCTTTCTGAATTAACCCATTCCTGCTTTTCAGTGATTACACAGAGTCTGGAGCTTTGGTCCAAGAATTGGGAGAGCCAGACTTGTGCAGTGATGGGATTCAAATCCATGCTTGCTCACCAGGTAGTCCAGTGGGAGCTGTTGGGAATTCCCATCACATTTCCTAAAATGGGTCTGCTGTGCAGCAAGGAGCTCATACTCTGATCAAATAGAGAGGGCACCACTGCAAATATGACTGTGATTTAGTGGTCAGGGTAAGCAGGTGGCTGCCAAACCTCGGTGTGCATTTTGCATTAAATATTTAGCACATGAAAAAAGGAAATGGTTTTCTGGAGCAGAGTGCCCCTTCTCTTAGGTGAGTGGCTTGACTGCTAAACCATCAAAGTCATCATTTTTCCCCTGCTGCATGTGCTGAGGTGTCTTTGCTTTCTGAAATCTGAAGGAAAAAGTGAGACCTGTCAGAGGTAACTTGCAAAATATTTCACTGGGGAATACCAGAATAGCATTATCCAAACACTGCTTTTTGGTGAGCTTATGGGACTTTTGTCCTGGCTTCAGCTTGCAGGTTTTTGAGTCATTTTATGATGCAAGACTACCCTAAAACAAATGGAGTGCAGTGCTCTTTCTTCTAAACTGCCTCATCCCTATGAAAAATAAAGGTGTTAATATGTCTGTTTTCCAGTCTGCTTGTCTGTGTGGTTTTGGTGTGAACTCTGAGCAGCYAAAAGTACAAAGAGATCCCACACCTTGATGGGAGAGGTGGGTGCCTCCAGCTGWGGCACAGGGCAGCTTTTAACAGCCACTCTAATTATCCAAAGGGGATGCTGAGAGAAGCTGCTGTGGCTTCCCCACTGCATTAAGCCCCTAAACGAAGGCTGYTGTCTTTAGGAAGTCTAAAGGTTGCCTAGCATTTATCAGAGGGTAAGAGCCAGAACATGGGTGTGAAGACGAGGAGACAGAGAGTGCAGGGCTAGGGACCACTCCGGGAGCAAGAAGGTGCAGGAGAGGAGGAACCACAAGGATGAAGCCACGGCTCAAGGAGGGAAGTGTACAGCCAACAGGCGGGGCCAGGGACGGGCTGTTAGAGGGAGCAGTGTGTTGGAAAATAAAATGAYTTGGCTTTTCTGTTTTAAAGAAAAATAGTGTCCTCTCTGTAAGTCTTTGCTGGGACGCCCTGTCCGAYCTTGCTCTGAACTTGGGTGTGTGACCAGACGTTATCTGGTGGGGGCCTTGCAGAGGTCTGTSTTAAACGCTGTTTGAAGGAGATATTCCTACCAGAGGAAACAGAGTTGTGCCAGGAGCAAAAGTGGGGGACAGAGCCCCRCTGCCCGTGACAATGGGGTAAGGGCAGGACTGTGGCTGCCCAGCTCCCACACCTCAGGGCCGCCCGTGCGGCACAAATGCACCTTCCCTGTGCGCACCCCAGAGCCCTGCTTTATCTGTAATTCGTTTTGCATGATTAGCTTGACATGATGTAACCCCTGTCCTTGTGACTCAGCACGCCAAATATAAGCATCAAATGACTACAGAGTCATCTGATTTACAGGAGCCTCACTTATAACAGCTCATTACCGAGCCAGCACAGTATCCGTGAGCCAGCCAGCGGAGAGCAGATTGGAGAGCTTATGAAAGCAGATTTTGGGAAGACTTTTCCTAAGCAGGCCTGCAAAACCATCTACTTACAGCTGATAAGCAAAATCATCCTGCCTTACCTTTTAGGTTTTCCCTTCTTACTTCACTTTGGCTCAGGAAGTCAAGCTGCACCAACCAAAGCCACCTAAGGAATGGTCTAATGAGGCTGTTAGTATAAGTATATTGTTCACACATAGGCTCTCTGTATTTATTTTATTACTTGGAGCCAGATCACCAAAAGTTTTACTTAAATCACCCTACTGCACTTTACAGCTCACTCCTGAAAACTGGCACATCGGGTCAGTGACTTGGGTGGGTAGCTCAGGCCACGATGTTTTCTGAATTTAGCTGTTTTCTGCAGCTAAAACTACTACCATGGAATATCCCAGGCACCAAACGTGCTATTTGACTGCAAAGCACCTGTTTGACATCACCTGTCTTTAAACTAAGTTAGGAAAGGAAATGGAGACATTCAAAAGTGCAATGCCGCTGGCGTTCAGATCTTGCCTAATCTGATCCCTSCTGTCACGTACATTTCTCTTTCTGGGCTGGTTCAGGTCTGCCTGTGCCCTGAACACAGGAACTTGGAGGGAAGAGGCTCCAGCTGCTCTCAGACAGCTTGTACTTATGGATACACAAGACACATGCCCAAAGCCCTCTCCACACAGTACAATGCAAACACCTCTCTAGCAGGGTAGTTCCCCAATCTCCAGGCTATAGGATACTTGAGATAAGAGTTTTCCAGGAGCTGAGATGGGCACCCAGGTTTCCCCACAGCTAGATGGGTGTAACTCCRGTCCTTGTGGCCACAGAGGAAACAAAAGGGGTTTTTTCCAGATCTCTGGGTTGTGCCCAGCMCCACTTACAGCTGCACCCTTGTAATGTCCATGCTCCCTACCTGTACATCTCAACAGCAGATTGTCATGATGTGGGAAACAAGCAAGTCAGTTTTTAAGAAAAATACAGAGTATTTGGGTGTATGCTTACCCATGGGTATTTTTCATTCTCTCTCACTCTTTCTATGCAAAGCTGTCACGGGAGACGTCTGACAGAACCTCTTGGGCTCTGTCCATGTATGACCATTGTTTGTATTCAAAAAAATAATCTTGGAAATGCTTTGCCTAGTTGCCTGGATTTACTGCTTCAGGTTAAGATTTTCTGGAAATCTGTGAGATCCTCCAGGACCAAAGCAGCCTGGCGAAGGCAAGGTGCTGTTATCATTACGTCTTCAGCCGCCTTACTTTCCCCGTAGGGAGAAGCAATTGTGCACGCAGTACGTGTCTGGAGGCAGTATATTCTRCAGAAATGCCGCTTATTGCTGCATTGCTTTTCATCTGCAGAGGGGAAAAGTGATGTAGAAATGCCTGGAGGAGCAGAAATGTGGTRATGTGAACCTCATTTTACCGTGCCTAAAAGAACCTCATGCAGACAYGGAGCTGATAAAAGAGAGTCAACGCTGAATAAAAATTCCCAATTAGAGCCCTATCAAAAGCAGCACTTCCATGGTGAGGTGGGTTAGCTCTCCCTGCTTTTACAGAAGCCTGTGCTAGTGTGTGCTTGCTTGGCTCTTTTATTATCTGTCTGTACATCTCCCACCTTGATGATGTGGATTTCTTTCCAGGTACCTGCATGCCGCTTCCAGCAGCTGGATGGCCAAAAGCTCTGGGTGTGGTGCTGGGTAACTGGGCAGAGCTGCTGCAAAGTCATTGCTCCAAGGCAGAGCACTGGAACTCCCCAGCCCTAAGATAACAGAGGTTTTTGCCATCAAGTGATGGCAACTCATAGTGGGTTGCCATCACTTTAACTGGAAACATCCAATTATCCTTGAACATGATAGAGACTGATAGTGCTCACCAGCTCAGCCCTGGCTTGAGGCARTCTGGGGACTGAAGTCTTGTTTTCAGTGCTGGGTTTGGAAAGCAGCACACGGGTGGAGGGAGGACATGTAGCTGCTGCTGTGGGGCCCAAGGTTTTGGGGAGGGCTGGAAGACTCCAATTTGTGAGGTTGTCTGCTCCCCACGGGGTGGGGCACAGCCCTGGTTCGCACCAACCATCACAACCCTTGTGCGGCAGGAGGTGTTTAAGACCATCCCCAGCTGAGCAAGGGGCTCATTCTGGGATGCTCAGCCTGGGATCTGGCAGGACTCCTTTTGTGCCAGCTGCCACTGGCACTGCATGTCGGCTGCTTTTCTCATTCCTTGCACCACTGAAACCTGTGGAGCAATTCCTCAGGCCGGGACGTGGTACTGCAGGTTCACTTTCACCCTTTCTGCCCTGGAGTTTGTCCTTGCAGTGCACTGTGGTGGGCTGCAGATTTATTTGCTTTGCTTTTTCCATCCCATTGTGTTTGAGGGGGTAAAGCACAAACAGCATTTGCAAAACTGGGCTCTGATGAGGTGAATCCTCCTCCCCTGACACCTCCTTGCTCTCAGCACAGAGCCTTATCAGCAGAGGCTGACTGATAACCAGGGCGGTGCCACTGGGGGCTGTGTTACGTGCATCTCGGCCACACGCACACAGACACACGTGTGTGTGCACACACAGCATTCCTGCCAAGCAGGAGGCTGCTGTGAAGCTGCCAGTGAGCTGGAAGGGACATGGAGGGCTCTCAGGGAAGAATCAGGCTTTTAGGAACCCCTCTGCATTCAGCCTCTTCCTCCAGGTGTTTCTAACATCTGATTTTCCCCTCAGCAAATTCATGTCRCCTGCTCTGACAATTTTTTCTGATTTCACCCAGCGTGAACTTCTGCTGGGCCATTTGTAACTGACCTGTCAGAGGGTGCTATCCTGCTGTCAGAGTGAGCACTCCTGATTTATTGGACACGCCTCCGTTAAGAAATTACTTGTTTACATTCAAGGAAAAAAAAATTTTTTTCTTCATCCTCTCAATTTTTATCACARCATCATCAAAAATAAGGTCTGAAAGGGATTTTTGAAAGTCATCCAGCCCTGGGGCACAGCCAGGACAGACTGAGCATCTAAACCCCTTTGGACTCTACTTGGCCCCRGTGTAAGGGCACAGSCACGCTGGCACAACACTGCAGAGTRACCATGGCTCTGCAGTGGCAGTTTCCAGGGTTTGCCTCRCCTCGTGTTTCAGGAGCCCCAGGGCAGACCTCCCTTTGCACCAGYGAAGGTTTCGTTTTACTGCGTGTCTGAAAGTAAACACGTCTCCCTCAAATATGGTCCTGAAGGGGAGGTTTCCCTGGAAATATTTGTTTTCATGAGATAAGACAAAAGCAGCRTCCACACCTGCACATACAGAGTCCTGGTGGTCGCAGGGGTGCGGGAGCTGCGGGCACAGCGGTGTTTGGGGGTGCTGCGAGTTGCTGGATGAGCAGAGGTGGCAGGAGGGAGATCTCACYGGAGGGAAGGGTGCTCCCAACCCTTCATCTCAATTAGCCCAGCAGGACCACTGTCTTTTCGGTGACAGACACACTGCCACGTGGTTATAGCACCAGCGAGACGTCCTCAGYATCCAGCAAACATGCTGTGAGCAGCCGGGGAGTGGTTCCCACGTGAGGGCCTGTGTGGAGAGATTGATGCCCACAGTACCGCTGCTTCCCATGCCAAAACACAAATCTGCTTCTTCCCACAGGAGGATGAAGCTGTTTAAGACAGTCACTGTGCTCCTGATAAGGTGTGTGTCTTCTTTACGGTCACCAGGTTTCCAAGCAGATGTGTTTTGTAGTTTCTAGGGCGGCTGGCTGGGAAGCTGCGTGTTGCCAGCGTTACTGCTGTGTGAATTCCTGTTTCAGATGTTTATTTATTTTGCCAATGTCCTCAATGTGTCCTTGCTATGGGTGTAGCTTTAATGCCAATAAAAACCTCCTGAAATTTCAGCAAGGGCATCTGATCCTATATTAGGTTGCAAGAACAACGAGTGTTTTCCAACTGGTACTTGAACTTAAAACCTAATTCTGATTGATAGCCCCACAGACCTCCTTTGCAAGCCCTGTGTCTTTCCTGCTTCCTTGGCAGTGGTGAAATGGCCCTGCTGTAGCATCAGTCAGTGGCTCAGGGATGTCAGGAGAGTATGTCTGGATGACATATATGTTGCTGATCCCAGGAATCTTTCCCAGGAGTTTGTCCAGGGCAGGGATTCACTCTTTTCCAAAGTAATGTCTTGCATAAAGTGGAGACATGGGGAACGTTATGAGATGTGGACATGGGGCAAAGTTAAGGGGGAACAGTTGTTTGAGTCTGCTGGCTCTTCCTTTAGCCCATGGGAACAAACAGCTCAGCCTCAAGTGCGAGGTGGTGCTGCTTTCCCTCTCCTCTGCAGTTTCAGGACCAAGAACATTCTTTATCTGCAATTTAATACCTACACAGAGTGCTCGGATCTCACTGGTCCTTGTATTCAGTAATGGGCTGCTGAGAGAGGAGGCTTTGCAGTCCGAAGCACATTTAGCAAAGTATATAAATGTGGGGAGGGGAGGCAAATCCCTGAAGACATCACTTGTATAACTATGCAACATAAAAATTTAAGCCACTTCAATAAAGTACACACAAATAGTTTACAGTCTGTCTTCAACCCTAGCTGCTCTACTGTGATTTCTAAATAGAATATGATTAATGTTAAAAATAATCCAATATATGAATTCTGCCTTTTGGATTGTTTTTACCAGGTCAAAGGCCATTATTGCAGTAATTGAATAATCCCACAGCCCTTTGCTCCAGACATTCACTATGGAAACTAAGCAATGAGGACTGGCTATTCTATTTTCCAGTCATCCAGACAGCATTTTAATGGGAAAGAAAAGTCTGATGCAGTTAAAAGCCCCTCTAAAAGCAGATTATGGGGAAAAAATAGATACTCAGATGAGATGTAGGCTGGTGATTCACTTCAAAATACTGTAATTGTTAAAGTTGCTGATAATCACTTTGGCAGGAATGCAAAGACATATAAATGCTTTTTTACCCTGTGTTCTCTAGATTTAGAGACAAGGGGGAGGGCTGTTTTCTTTCCATGAGACCAGTGAAAAGCACGTATTTTTAAAGTAGAAATCAGGGTTTGTTCTGAGAGTGTTTTGAGACTCTCGGATGAAAAATACTCTGCTGTTAGAAATGTTGCATGTCATATTTAGACAACAGTGTTTATTAATTATAGGATAGAATCATCTAATGCCTCCAGCTGTGATTGTGACATAGTGTGCCAAGTATTATATACAGATCATGCAGTGAGGGGTAAACACAACCAGGGACACCTCCACTCTAAGCAGACTTGTAACTGAACACTGTTTATTTCACCTGTTTTTACATCCTTGTGGATCCCACTGGCCCCAGTTGAGATGCTCTTGACTTACCTCAGCTTTGGATGGAGACAAATCATAGGCAAATTTTGTTATTCTTGTTTTGTCTGAGAAAGGTACAGGGAAAAGGTAACTTATTCATCTGAAGTCACAGGAGGAATCTATGGAAAAGGTGGCATTGACCCTGGATAGTGTCCTAGATGAATAAGGCTGTTTTCCTCCTATAAGAAACATCCTAAGCTCTTTTCAAGATGACTGAGAGTTAGCCAGAAACACCCAGGTATTGTTTGGTGGTGACTCTCCAACACTTCTCCTCCACCCCCTTGGAGTTTTCACTTGAGCCCTGGTGGGTTCACATCCCCTGTGGTCCTTTCACAACCACCACAAAAGACTCTSTAGATCCTGAGAGATCCAGGGAAAGCAAGTGCAAACTGAAATGCAGACATGAGGCATGATCCAAACCCTTGGCCACACAGGGCTGCCGGTGTGGCACTCACCAGGCTGGTTTACTGAGCCAGCCAGGCTGGGGTGCTAACAGCACAATGGAATTTGGTTGCAGAATTTAACMTTTAGAAGCCCAGCAGCTGCTTCCYAGGCCCTCTGAGAGGCYAAGCAGCCAGCATTTAAGATCCCAGATTTGAAGCATTGCAGATTCAATTTTTTTATGCATCTCCAATAACCTTAAAAAAGCTAAAGGTCTGCTAAAGGTGCAGCTGCATTACCGGGAGAGAACCATTTAAGGTCTGGCACAGGGAAAAGCACAGGTTTAAAAGACAAGCCTATCAGTCTTTAATGAGGTTATATGGGGACTGAGTGGTCATCTCATCATTGAGTAATCCTTAATGCAACRTGCTCTGAATCTATAATTAAAGCAGCTTCCACCTTTATCTCGTGTGCTAAATCTTGATTTCTCCCAGTTCTTGCAAAACCTCTCTCCGTTTTAAAGGTACACCTGACGTGTCCATGAGCCTTGAAAGGACTCCTCTTGAGTGGCCACGGGGCACTGTGAAGGGCTCATTGGAGTTGAGTCTGAGTTGGCTCAGACCCAAAGCGATGTTTCCTACTGACTGAGTTTCAGCAAAATAAAGCAGGTTTCAACAGAACTCAGCACCTTTATCAAGTGTTGTTACCCACTGTCTCTTGCTGCAGTATGGCTCCTGCCTGCTTACACTCTTTCCATATGGAGAAAGTCTTTCCTGCTTCTTCTTCAAAAACTCCTCTCTCAACCCAGAGGCCCTTCTGATCTCCCAGGAGGCTCCTTGCCTTCTCCCCCATTGAAGTCTCTCCCACCTGAGCCACTGCAAAACTCTCCAACTGTACCTCTTGCTGGAAAAAGCAACTCAAGGCAAAAATAATTGCCTATATTTCTAGAAATTACAGCTTGGAAGCACTTAGGTTTAATGGCTGCCAAGATACCCTTAGAGATAAGAGAAAGAAGGAACCTATAGGTCCCAAAGGGCAAATTCTCACAGAGCAAAGCTGGCAGGAGTTATGTCAGACCAACTCCTCTGCCTCTTTCTTGGGCAGCTCTGAAATTGTTCTACAAGCACAATGAAGAACATTGTCGGATAATTTCCTTGTGGTCCAGGCACTGACCAACAATTTGGCATTTTCTGTCAGTTCCTAACTGTATCCCAGGTTCCCTGTGCGATCTTCAGCAAGTTTCTTAGACAGGTACCTAATTCCCACCGAGTTAGGTCAGTATCTGCTGAGGACCCTGCAGTAGTCCAGCTCTGCCTCAAGGCCTGTGCAGTCCTGCCTTTCTCCTGATGACTTTCTTGCCTTTTTGGATATATTGGGACTGGGTGGCAGACACTTTCTGTGCAGCATCCACCAAAGGAGAGTTCCAGCTTCTCTTTGGGGCTCTAACACACCTTCAACCACAGCACAGTAGAAATAAACTACAGATGGTGGCAAAGCTTTCGCGTCTAYGCAAGAAGTGCAGGGAGCACTTTATCTCCTTGCAGCAAATAACCTAAATTAGCCTGAGTTTTGCCCCAGATCCTGAGCTGGAAGTGTGCACCAGGCAGTTTCCACAGAGCAGTAATTTATTTAGTCACGCAGAGCACAGCAATGTGGATTGCTGTCTCAGCACAAAGAGACAAACATGTCGAGCTTCTCCTGAAGGAACAGCAACGTTCAGGCTGTGGCTGTGGGAACTGTATTGTCTTCATTGAGGGTTCAGAACTGGTGTGATTTCACAGCACCTCTTGTATGCAAACTGAGAGGCATTTGAAGGCAGGTGAGCTGAGGGCATTGTTCTAAACATGCCAAGTGTTTTACAAATAACTGCTGAGAGCTGCAGCCAAGTCCAGCTGAGCTCTCTCTGCCTGCTCTTGGGGAAGGTTTTATGTGCACTGTTCCTGCTGCCCAGATTCTTTAGGTGACATCCAACAGGTGGAAAGGGCTCAACCCTGGGGTCTGGGTGGTCCATGGTACAAAATACAGACTTCTCACGGCACAGTATGGTCATCCTCCTCTCTTCACTGTGCCCAATTTCTGCACAAATCCCAGGCTTGCAATGCTGGAGGAGCATCATGGTATGGTCCAGGGAGGGTTTAGAAGAGCCACTGCTGAGGGGACATTTGGGTGGTGACTGCAAAAAGGGAGTCCCACAGTCTGTCAGTACTCACTGTGCCCCTTCACAGGCTTGCTGGGGAGCTGTGGAGGGCCCTGAAGGGCATTGCTGGGTGTGAGATTTGGTGAATTTGCCACATCAATGCAAAAAAAAAAGAGTTGAACATTTTAAGTAAAGGTTGTATTTTGTTCCTCTAACAAATAAAGCTATCACAGCTAAATGCAAACAGACCCCACAGCAGTGCTTTTGCACCTCACTCTTACAGAAATTAATGGAAATTAGGCATTAAGCAGATAAATGCATTTCTGGCTCTGACCCTAWTTTTTGTTATACGTCCAGTGCCCTATTAAGAAGAAAAACTCATTCAGTGTCACAGAGCCTCTGAAACAGAGGTGACTGATGTGTTGGTAAATTGGAAATGCAATTCACTCCATCTTCAGCTAGAGAACTGTGTCCTGCATCTGACATTGCTTCATTATATTAATGTTTTCCTTTTTCTTTTCTGGAGATCATGTTCCCAGAGAATTTGAGTCACAAATAAATCAACCTGTCTCACATGTCAGTTTGATTTTTTCTTATTAAATTGAACAACTACTGGAAGTTAGAGTTTTAGGAAAGAGCTTTCAAATTAATGCAAAGCTTGAACTAGTCTTATATGGCAAACCAGTGGGAAGGAGTAAAGTTCCCTCTGACTGGCAGCCAACAACCACTTAAATTAAGGATGAATCAAACCTTTTGCCAGTTTCACAAAATGTCAACACATCTGTCTGAATTATGAATTAGGAATGCTGAGCTTAAGTAGAAAAAAACAGGCAAGAAATGGACAAAACCAGATCTGGATCTCCAGTTTAGATGCAGAGGACTGAACTCTGTTACTTCTACTTTTACGTGTTTGTCAAAACAATGTTGAAAAGCACCTCTGCTTAAAGAATTTAAATGTTTGGTAGAGTGCTAACAAGCCTGGAATCCCTTGATACTTTTTCTTTAATTTATGCTTTCCTCCGTGGGTTTGCTTACACTAAAACTTCAGATTGAAATTAATGGCATTTTTGCTTTATACTGAACGAACTTGCCATCTTCTGCTTTACTGGGAACTGTTGTGTATGTTGTCTCAAGTCATGGAAAAAAAAAATTAATAGCAGTTTTAATGATAATTTAATTATTATGTATATACAAATTATAGATATATATAAAATTTGATTTTAATTTCATTATAATAGGCATTACCAGCCCTGTAGGTAACATAGTCTATGAGTAGGCTTCAAAGCATTTCACAAAGGGAGTAAACATATAATTAGCACTGCTTTACAAATGGGGAAACTGAGTCAGGGGTTGGCTTGGCCAGAAGAAGGCAAAAGGTTAGCACCAGGCACTGCACCTCAGTCCTCTGAGCCCAGCTCCATGCCCAGGCCCCAGGGCTGGCCAGATGCTCTTGTGTCTTTCTGACACCATGGGCTAAGCTGGGTATTTGGGGGCTGTAACTTCTTTTTCCAAACCCTGCTCCTTCCCTGCAAAATCCTAGACAATATTCACCTCCAGAAAAAGACGTTAGGCAATATGCGCTAATTACTATCGTGGCAAAGCTTTCTGTCTCCGGCAGTCGGTCAAACAAGTCGTTGTCGTGGAAGGCTTGTACACCTTGAGTCGCAAAAATACCTCTGAAGTGACTGTCCCTGGTGAGACCTCTTGAGGCTTCCCTTGTCCCAGCCGATGTCCCGCTTGAGATCCTTCCATGGCCACTTTGCTCCAGCTGCTGCTCAGCCCTGCAGACAGACACRGCAAGAGCTCACCGTGTGTTTTGCCAGGTCATCACACCAAAGAGATAAGCAGATCTGGATTGCTGCAAGAAATGTGTGGGTGAGGAATTAATCCCTGCTTAACTGGCTGCTAGGAACTCCCTGGCTGCAAGATACTCCACAGCCAGCGTTGGTCTGTACAGYTTCAGACCCTAAGAAAACAGAAATACACGCCTAAACCACAGTGTGATCCAAAAGCTATAAAAAAGAGATGTGTTTACAAGGAAAAGGAAGCTATAAAAGAAGGGATTGTAATGAATAACTGAGAATATATATATATACATACTTATATACATATTTTATATATATAAAAGAAATAAAAAATAAGTGAAGAGCTTGACTGTAGCAGTCTTTTCCTACCTAATTGGTTCTGTGATTCCTGACTTGCAGGTCRTTGTGGATGATTTCTGTCATCATAATACTCACCAAAAAAAGACTGAAATATTATTTTTTTCCCTTTAGGCTTAAAAAAAAAAATCACTTTTTTTTCCCCTCTGTACTGGTGAGATGACAGGGAATTCTCTGGAAGAAAGGAGAGACAAAGTTCAAATAAATTTAAAAGGAATGGGGAAAGTATGGAGTAAAGATATGTTTGAGTGAGTCATACATACACTGTCAGGAGAGATGAAGTTACACAGAAAAGTTGGCATGTTTGTAAAATTTCCTGCCCAGATTGTGCCAGCAGAACTCACATATGGGCTTTTGAAACTSCCATAACCCTCATGTGTCCATGCCAGAGGCTTTTGTCCGTGGAACAGTCTCTCTGCTGCTTTGAACAAGCCTCCTGGTCCCAGGCCAGAGGGGAGCGTGGCTGCAGACTCTCAGCAGGCAATGTGTGAAATGTGACCTGGGACTTCAAAGCAATCTGTGTTATTCCGGGAAGGTGAGAACKGAGGGAAAGGTGTTTCATGCCATTTTCTTTAAAGACCCACAGCACAGAGCACTGCACTCYAGTGTAGGATCCCTGGATTGGAATCCTGGCTTGCTGGGTGACTTTGGACAAGACTCTTAGCAGGCTCGGCTTCCCCTTCATGCGAAGGGTACTGTCCTGGCATCTTTCAAGGAGCACTCCCAGACCCACTGATGAAAAAGACATGTATGTTGTTATTACCTTCCTTTAGCACCTCTGAGTATGTGGAATGGGTGGGTCACGTCCAGCAGACAGCAGGCTCTGATCCAAGTGGAGCATGTTTAAGTTGTAAGTGTGGCAGCGTGAATAGAATGGAATGGGAAATTATCACAACTCCTTAGTAGCCAAAGTGCCTGGAAGCGGGAGGATGAGTGAAGCACACTGTGCAGTCAAGACCCTGTGCAGAAAGCCTCCCTGCTACTCCACTCCCATCCCARCTCTGACCAGGAGCAGCTCTGCAGCTCCCTCAGCTTTTCCCGTGCTCCTGTCCCACAGGCACCTTGCCTCCCAACAAAGAGGTCCAGAACTTCCTTCTCCCTGGAGCTCTGTTGTTGCCTAATTGTGGTGAAAAGTTCAAAGAGGTTGGCTTGTGCACTCGCCTCTTCCAAGGGCACAGGAATCATAGAATTGTTTATGTTGGAAAAGACCTCTAGAGGGGACGTAGAGGGGGGAAGGCATGGGAGAAACAGCACAAACCAGTGAGAATGAGGAACACCACATGGGCTCATGTTGATCGTGTTTCATGGAAGAGCTACACCTTGGAGAGGATGCTCCTGGTGGAGGGGCTGGTATGGAAGATGGCAYAAAGCAAGGTCAGGCTGAAGGAGASAGGCAGCACACTTGGGCACACATCAGGAAGTGAGGGACTGAAGGGAAAATATGACCTAGAGGCAAGAGAAGAATCCAGAGAGAGGGTAAAGAACCATGACAGGATAAGAGYAAGAGTGTCCAAGGGTAATCCAAAGAGAAAACCTCCCTGGGATAATATTAGATAATTTAATAAGTCTGAACACTACATCACATCACTGCTGGCTTGCTTTCACTGTAACAATTACTGACAAACTCCTCAACTTATTTAGCACACAGAAATACATAAATGAGCAGCCTACAAAGACCTGTAAGTTGCAGCCCTGGGGCAACTCTCCCTTGCAGGCAGCCCTGGGTTGATGGGCTCTGGGGAGCCTTTTGTCCTCACCCCCGGGAGCAAGCGAGCTGCTGGCTGTGCTGTCCCACTCCCCTCATGGCTGTTGGATGCTGCTGCCATCCCAGGCTCACTGTTCAAAGCAATGAAGACACCCTGTTTCCCAGGGGCTGGAGGAACTGGCCAGGAAGTGCATCCAGGAGGTGGGCTGGGCCCTAAGGAAAGGTCTGAGTCTCATGAGGCTGGATGGGGGAAGCTACAGGCACTCCTGGGATGTTTCAGGAGGCTCAGAGGCCCATTGTGGACCCCTTGTTTCTTGGTGCTGGGAAAAAAGAAGGAAAAAACCAGAAAGAGAGAAACAAAATTAATACTAATGTTTTTCCCAAACTAGGCACAACTTTCAGGGTCAGGACAGAAGGTCAGAAACTCTTTCCTCTTGCCCAGCCCTTTCTCAGCTCTCTGCCCTCCATAAGATCGTTGGGCAAATCTCCTGAGGGAGGCTCCACAGGAGTAAATACCTCAACTCCCTTGGCTTTGGGTGGAGAGGGGGATACTGCTGATTTGAACCAGCTGAGGCTCTGGGGTCTCTGAGCCCAGAATAGTCTGGCTTGTGAATAAAATGCCATCCCAAACAGGAGTGCACCTCGTGAACAGGAAGGGGATGACCAGCCTAACAGGTGAATAGTGTCTTAAAAAATCTGATTTTCAGCAGCAGTTACATCACTTGCATTTGTTATTCT
This sequence comes from Amblyornis subalaris, assembly GCA_018881555.1. Classification (NCBI taxonomy): domain Eukaryota; kingdom Metazoa; phylum Chordata; class Aves; order Passeriformes; family Ptilonorhynchidae; genus Amblyornis; species Amblyornis subalaris. The sequence continues at coordinate 3,285,115 of JACAXG010000096.1, read as the reverse complement.
TCATCCATTTCTAAAGTCCGGGTTCCAGGATGTCTCTGTTCCACTATTAGCTAATGGGAAGCCTGTATATCTCAGTGAGATGTTATTCATTCCAAGTGAATACACTTGTTAGCTTTTCTAATTACCCTCCTCATGTTCTCACATAAAAATGACTCAAAAAAAGTTGCATTTCCTGGAACAGTCATTGACAGCATGTTTACCWTCTTTAATTGATCACCCATCACAGACTCCTTCTCTGCCATAACCACTCAATATTTCAGGTCCAGGCCAAGAACTCACATTAAGTAGAGAATATTTGCACGGTGTGTGTCTCCAAGATGAGAGGAGCCCTCTGAAAGGTTAAATGCTGGGGTCTGCAGCACTCCCAGTCTTGGCTGGAGGCTCAAATGCTGCAGGCAGGAGTGTGGGACACTGCAGCAGCCCTCAGCAGGCAAGGGGACTGCCWGCTCAGCAAGGCTTTGGAAGTAGACACTGGAGGAAATGGGAGCAGTCCTAGTCAGAAGGTGATTATAACAACTTGCATTTCTCTTCCCACCCAGCACTCCCCCCACGAATTTTTTCAGTCTCCAGTAAAACCGTGTTTTGACACAAAAATGGAGTGGTTTTCTTTATTTTTTTTCTTTCTCTCCAAGTTCCATTATTGCCAGACAGGAGAACTGAGGATGGAAAAGCAGAGAAGGAGGAACAGACACACAAAATCTAAACAAGTGAAAAACGTGAATGGTCTTGAAACACCAAGAAATGTTTCATTCTACATCAAAACATAATAAAGTTTTTGAGCAAATTGAGAATGCTGAGCAGGTAAATAAACAGCCAGAGCTCTTGTGATATTTGAAAAGTAATCTCTTATTTCAAAAGCACTGCTCACTGACAATGCTTCAGGTTCTTACCACAATTTACCATCCAGATTCCTCTAGCACATAATGTTCCTGGACGTGGGCTGAGTCAAAATCATGGAGGTGGGATGTGGGATATTTGGAAGCACAAGGTGTTCCTTGCCTTGCACGGGTGGAGCATTACCCGTGGCTCCAGCCTGGACGTGACCCCTCGGTGGCAGTGGCTGAGCAGCAGGGTGGTCTGGCCCAGGGTGCACGTCCCAGAAGCAAAGGGTCTGTGACCTGGACCTCCAGCCAGGGGCAAGGATGTGTGTGTGCCTGGTGGKGGTGATGCTGCCCTCAGCCGTGCAGGGCATGGAGAGCCCGGGAGTTGTGATGAATCAGTCCAGAGCCAGCATGCGATTCTTCACAGCAGGATATTTCATTAGAGTCGTTTACTGTCGTTAAAACAGGTTGGTGAGCAGCAGGAGTTCCCAATCCATCCATTTCTGGGTAGGCTGGTGAAGCCTCTTGTTTCCACCGGTATTAATTATCCATGGCTAGCTGTGTGGGGGTGTTGGGAAAGCAAACCCTTGGAGGTGGGGACCTGCACTTAGCTGCTTCTGAAGATGGGATACAGAGCATTTGTGTGCAGTGAGATGTGAGGGAGCCAGGCAGGCTGGCAGGGAGATACAGCACAGCACTGGGAGCTGTAGGATGTATATTTTGCATGGGAGTTTTGAGGTTAAATCCATCAACACTCAAGGTACTGCTCAAAGGAGGCCGTGTAAGTCCCATCTATATTTTCTGATTTGTGTTTAATTCAATTCAGGTCTAATCTAATCATGATATTGCTTTCAGAGAGAAGTTATTTTAATGTAAGACATTTCCCAGCAAGGACAAGTTCCAGCRGCTGATCCTGTGTCCCCTGGTCCTGAGGAGTGGTGTGTTTCAGCTGTACAAGCAATAGGAACATTTTAGTTTAGCAAATCCTACCTGAAATTCCYATGAAAACGTTGTAAAAGTGGAAGGGGGGTACCCTTTGATCCATTACTGAAGTTCCTTGCCATTTTCCTGCTTCTCTGGCTGCTAATCRATCCCTCACCTGGTAGTCAAATGACCCCTTTGTCAGAGATCCTGGGCGAGTCCATCAACAATTTAATCCGCCCTTACACGAAAATGAAGCACACAGCTGTCTGATCCAGCTCTGGACTCAGCCTTGGTTTTGCCCGTGGTTCATCACAGAGCAGAGTCAGGCCACTCTGAGCATCAAACTAGTCCCCCCAGCACTGCCCCTTAATCATCACCCAACAAAGAGATGAATGCCTGTCTCCCTCCCTCCCTCCTGCATCCACTCCGAGCCTCCCCACATCAATAGCTCCTGAGCAGCTGACTTTAGCATAATGCAGTGATCCAAACACAAGCAGACACAGCGGGATTTACTGGAAGATGTCGTCTCTCACAATCCATTATTTATAGCAGTGCTTTATGATTAAACCTGAAGCCATTAGAATGGCAAAAGCTCAGACTCTAACTGTGTCAGCTTACTCAGATGCACACAGGCATGGCCATAGCAGAAAAAACATGTTTCCCTGCTTGGGATATAGAGGGAAAGGGTAAGCAGGCAAACAAGATGACAGCCTAATGCTGAAAGGACTGATTCTGATCTTGTGGGAAGGCACCACAGTTTGTGTGGGTAGCACTAGGGCTGTTTGTGGGGCCAGCTTGTCTGCACAGACCTGGCTGGGGGTGCAGCATCCTCTCTCTCCCTGGCCTGGATGCAGGTGCTCTCTGGGGAGATTTACCAAATCCCTCTGGCACATCCACAGCCTGGTGTCCCCCCTAAACCTCAGCCCCAGCTGTGAGCTCTGCAACCCTCCCTCCCTCAGCACAGCCAGTTACATATGGATGTGTGCAAAATCCTAATGCTTAATCCTGCTGCTGCTGCATCTACAGAGAGCTCCTCTGAGGAACCYCTCGTGAAGCTGGGGGTTCAGCCATGGCTGGCAACTGCAGCAAACATTCAGGCAGCACTGCTGGTAATATGCAGAGCACCCAGGATGCACCTCAGTCCTGGCCAGGGCAACCCCGTGGTGGTTTGGGTATAGCTGCCTCTGCGAGGGAGCACAAGGGGAGCTCATGTTCCCTTGGGGAGGTGCTGCCCGAGAGAGATGACACAGCAGAACATCCCTGCTGGGGCTCCTCTGCCTGGTTTATTGCCCTACCACCCCTCCCTGCCACTGTCCACACCACAGATGGGTCCGTGTAATTGTGGGGGTCAAAAACCCTGTAGAGCTGCTCTTCTGCTGAAGATCAGCCTGTGCTGACTGTTTGGGGCCAGTTTGTGGAAGCTTTCTCCTCCTGGAGGGTGCTTCTTCTGCTGCGACCACCAACACAACTGCGTGGGTCAGTGACTTCTCACAAGCCAAGAAAATACTCTCAGTGTAGCCTGATGGAAGCTTTCCCATTCCATCTAGCACAGAGTCTCAGCTCCCAGGTGGAGTAGGGCACTCAGCCAGCATTTGCCTTATTTAGGGAAGAGCAGTGAAGGTCCCAGAGAAGACTTGAAAATGAGCCTCTCCAAGCCTTCTCTGTGCACGGCTGCTCTCAGTCCCAGAGAGCTGGAGGCACGGGATGCTTTATCCCACCCCACAGCAGGAGCTTCCTCCAGCAGTGAGACAGAGATATTGGGACCTCCCAGAGCATCTGAAAGGGATGTGAGGGTGCAGGGGGAGGTGAGAGGAACTGCAGGTTTTCTGTCTCTCTGCAGGTGTAGAGCAGAGTTATCTGACAGCCCCTGCCATCCCCTTGCTTCTAGCAGGAGAGTTCATCTGCATTGGCTGCCAGGGCTCCACACCACACAGAGCAGGAACAAATTTTCAGTGTCCTTCAAAAATGCTTGCAATGATGCTCTCCAGAGCCATCCTTCTGATATCCCCTTGCTTTGACCCCTTCCTCACCCAGGAGCTGACCCTGAACTGCTCCATGTGCAGATGGGGGGTTGAAGGCCAGAAACTTCCAAACTTAGAGAGGAGAAAAATTGCTTTCTCTGCCAAAGAAGGTAGAGGGGGGAAAAAAAATACCAACCAACCCCCCCAATGGCAGCAGTTTTAAGGGCAGGGAATTAAGGGATGTCTCTGTGGCAAGCAGAACACCAATATGGCATCTTTCTCCATTGCTAAAGGGTTGTAAGTCCATCACAGGTCTCCTCGGAGTGAAGCAAGACCAGGTGTATTTTTTGCTGGAAATCTCTAGCTGCCCCATTGCTACAGCATCCCAACTCGCTTGGTCCCTTTCAGGAAGCCACAGGGGAAATCCTGCCCTTGCCCAATCACCCAATCCATCACAAATGGGCTCATTGGGTACCACTGGCCTCAGGTGCCAGGTACAGCTCTCCAGTGAGGATTTCATCACCAGCTTGCCAGCTCAGGTATAAACCACCAGCAGGTTGTAGTTGTGGTATGGTGTCAGCTCCTTGGAGACCAGGACAGAGGTCTGGGACCAGGGCTGTGCCCAGGCTGTGCCATGGGTCAATCTGGGACACTTTGCCATTACAGCCCATGTTGTTTGGAGCACAAGACCTGTTTGGGCACCACAGCTCCCTTCTGATCCTGTGCTCAATGTTCCCCCATGGAGAATCCCCACACTGGCATAAGAAGTTGGCACAGCTGGTGAAAGACATCACATTTTCCTTACAGAGCCACTCATGCAGCAGCGAACTCCTTCAGCTCACCTGGTGTAAATTTGGAGTAGCAACACTGTGGTCCGGTGAGATAAACCCATGATGAGTCACAGATTCCCTTGGATTTCCTTATCTCACTGCTGTGACCTGGCTGCTGAAATGTAACCTCAATCCATCACTTCTGGAGGATAAATTCCTTTACCAAACCATGGGCCTGGAGTCTGTCAGTCCCTGGCCATCAGGGTTGGGAGATTACCTTACACTGCCTGAACTCTGACACTATTTGAGGGTTCACCAACAGCTACCAGTATTTATAATGATTTAATATTTTTGTATTTCATACTTGTGCTTTCATCTGCCTGGCTGATATTAACCAGTGTGAAAAAACATAGTTTTGTTAAAATAGCTGCCCCAYAGGGGCACATGCACAGTGGGCATAGTGGGCAGACATCTTTTCTGCACATCTATCACATTCCTTTGGTATAACCTTACTTTACATCAGTCCTGTGGGGTCGGTCCCATGTTTCAAACTCATTTTAAATTGCATTGTCAAACTGGTTTGAAAGAAGAGTGTTCCAGCTTGTTAACTGGTCACAAGCTGCCAGTAAACATGGCAAGCATTTGTTTGTTCTAATAAAAAAATCCTTGCCCCGTGTTGGACAATTAGCTAATTTTATGCAGCCCAAAGCCATTTCTGGTGTTGCTTGGGGTTAGTTTCATTCTTTCAGCAAACCCTTGAGCCAAAGGATGTTCCAGTTACCACCCAGAGGCACATCTGGTTTCAATAGCATTTCCATGCCTCAAACTTCCAACACCTTATATTTGTGGGACTCAAAGACAAGCAGAGTCATGTTGGTGAGAACTGGGCATCAGTTATCTCCTTGAATTGTGTTGAGCTGTATGGACTAATCTGTCCGAGGGTACGTCACTGTACAAAGCAAAGTCAAGGAGGGTTTTTTCTTTTTAGCCAGAAGACACAGTTCTGTTCCCCAAGTTCAGGTGATTCRCCCTGTTGAGCTCAGTTTTGCTGTGGTTTAACTACTGTGGCAAAATGGAGTGGGTGCAAGAGCTGGTACATTTAGAAGTGGACGAGGGATGTCTTCCTGCATGTTTCACCARCCTAAAGTGGTGATTCACCACCCTAAAGCCTGGGGATTTTTCTCATCTTTTCATGGGTACTTTACCTCTGGGTCATAAAGTGATCGATCCACTTCATAAGGACCACTATTAGTTCAGGCAGAAATTACTGGATTGCATTTGAGGACACTAATCTTGTTGTATTCTTGGTATGGGGCACTGAATAGCAGTAAATAAGACAAACATGAGGAATTATTAAAGGGGRGGAAATAAAGAAGCTTTTACAATCACAAAGAGAAGGTGGCTGAGGAGCAACAGGGCACTATTTGTCATGCATGAGAACTGAAGGGTGTCCAGTGAAAAGAGCAAGTAGCAGATTTATTTTAAAGTAAACAAGGGGAAGTACTTGTTCACACAATGCGTAGCTGACCTGTGAGTCGCTGCTGCAGGATGTTGTGGGAGGACAAGCRCCTGCACAGGTTTGGACAGACTCAGGGAGAAGAAGTCCATGGAGAGCTATTGAATGAGATAGTTCAGATGCTACCTACAACTCACAGTCCCTAAAGCACTGGTTGCAGGGATCTAGGCTGGAATGGCATAAGCAGGGAACAGGTAACTCGGTACTTGCTCTTGTTTCCTACCTCTTCCCTCAGGAATCTGCTTCTTGTCAATGACAAAGAGAAGACCATGCTAGAGGGACTTTCTGACCTAGCAGGCATTTATATTTAGCAGCACAAGCTTATTGGTGAAAGAAATTCTRTTTGTATTGATGACTTGCCTATGGGGAAGATTGTTGTGAGGGGGTCTGCTGTGGGTGTGGGATGTGTGTGTGTGTCTCTCATATGGAATGAATCCACTACTCATCTGCTTTGTTTCCAGGCTGTGTGATAGGCTGTAGGGAGCACAGTCACAAGTAGGATTGCTGCTTTTGCCACATATTTGAGGTTTTACTGCGAAGGGGGTGGGCATAGCACTCAACCAAGGGGCAGAGTCCAGCTAGTTTTGCTGCTTCATGTTCTTCTAAGAGCTGAGTGAAGGGAGGAAAGGCTGTTTTGGCACTTAAATAAGTGATTTATAATAGGCTGACTAAATACAGGTTGATACTCARTGTTGGAGAGCACTCACAGGACCCTCACAATACTTTTGGATAGCTTGGTTTTCCTCCAGCATCTCTCCCAGCTGGCTGGGCCCCTGAAACACAGAGAGGTTCAAGTGACCAAATCAGTGAGGAGGTTCRCGTTCCCATCTGCTGCTCAGACTCTCAGGAAGATCACTGCAAATTTCATCTTTGTGTCTATTTAATTTGCTTAATCAAATCTACAAGTTCTTGTACAGCTTTTGTATCTGAAGTTGTCTCTGGCTGCACGGGGAACGGGGGAATTGGAACGGAATGGAATGGAATGGAATGGAATGGAATGGAATGGAATGGAATGGAATGGAATGGAATCCTCAGTGGGGGAAAACCACTGAAGAGACCAAACCTCTAATATTGCACAAACCCAAACCTCCCTGCAGGGCAGACAGGCCTTCAGCTGTCAAAAATATTTTCTTTCTGAGTTTCAGTTAAAGAGTGAGGTGCAGAGACTGTAATGGTCAGAAAGGTGTGAACAGGTAAAACCCAGAGGCCAAGGCTGAGAACCAAGCAAATACTCCAGTGAGGTGGCTCTTCTTCCACAGAAGTCTTTGCCATTGCAGTGATGATCTGTAGGAAAACATGTTCTCCTCTCTCTTTGCCTTGGCTCATTGGATAGAGATTACCTGACCCATCCAGCTCTAAAAGCATTGAGAATTCATGTTTTTTCCTGTGTTTTGCTTTCTTCTGGCCTTATGTGAAGAAAAAGGATGTGCCCATGTTTTATTTGGCTTGTTTCTTCTGTCAGTTCTCTGAAAATATTATAGAAATTTGATCTCACCATGTTTCCCCCTAAACCTCTGGAAAAGTTATTGGATCAGTCAGATGAAAGAAGCTGTACAAATTAGCTATCAGCTGCTAAATACTTGGCAGCCTGGACAATGCCAGTATCAATCAAGTTAACAGTTCAGTGTTTTGCTCATTCTGCTGGGTTAAAAAACTGAGTTGCTCTGCTCATGTAGGAAACCACCAGAATTCTTCTCCCTGCCTGGGTTGCTCTTTACCCAAGGAGTCCTCAAGAGCACTTTGTTTCCAATTGCTGTGTTGTGGAACTACAGCTATCTCCCTGTGCTATCTGAGAAGGTGATTTGTTATGCACTATTTTGGTGAGATGAAACAAATTGCAAGAAACTGAGCTTGGATGGATGGGAACCCTGGCTGACACTGGGTGGCACTGAGTCTGTGCTGAATCCCTCAGGTTTTAATCAAGGGGCCTTCTTGCTTCTTGTTCSATTTCCCTGCTTTAAACCATATGGAATTAACTGTCCTTGGATGAGGGAGGAATGAGGTGAGAAACTCCACCAGATTTTTGCTTTCCTCGTCCTGCTGGAGCTGACTCCTGGATGGGATCACAGCTCTTSCTTTCAGTGGTCCCCTTCTCTGGATGTTATGAAGTGCTGCACTGAGTCCTGACCCTTGTCTTTACATCCCTAAARCAAGAAAATCATTAAAGAGACACCCTGGGTCAACAATACATAGAAGTAGTTTATTTTCTTAGGCAATTAGTACCTGGAAAAAGAATCCCAATCTGATAGTCCTGAACTGAAGGCCATGGCAGAAAACTTGGTCCTGGCAGAACCAGCCAGGGAGACTGAGCCTGTGCTGCCCGTGCCCTGCTGCTCCCACAGTGTCTCACAGGCAGCTCCTGGGAGCACAGCACCACAGCAAGGACCTGCCACCACCAGCCAGCTCAGAGCTGGAGGCCATCAGAGGGGAGAACTGATTTTTGGGAAAACAGCGTCCCTTTTAGCATTACGCCCTCTCCTACTTWAGAAATCCTCCTTAACACAACAATTCTACAACCTTTCTTTTCGTGCTGTTTGTACCAGCAKCTCCACAGAAAGTCCCTAACAAAACATACACACTCACAGCTCCCAGCAGCTTGGTTTGAAGAGATCTTGTTAAAAGTCATATCCCTCATTCCATGAACAAAAAAAGTTTTGAGTTAAAGACAAACAACTTCAGCCATTTGGGAAACACCCATGTGCCTTACCATCTTGTTGATCTGATGGATGAATTGCTTGAAAAGACAGGATGGGGAGGCACAAACTGCTCCTATCTCCCCCTTGCTGCCTCCAGAGCCTGCTCACTCCAACAAGCTGAGCACATAAAACCCACAGACAGCAGCCTCAGTGACTGGAATGTTGTACACAGGGGTGCAAGAACTGTGCAAAGCCTCCAAAGACCCCCCTCTCCAGCCACCAGCTCCTGGCATCCAAGTGTGGCAGCTCTGCACCGTGGGATGTGCATGATGCATCATCCCATGAAGTCTTTAGGTTTGCTTCCTTAAGCTACAGCAAGACCCCTTTAGACTAGATCTGTGTGGCTGTCCTTTCTTAATGGAGAAAAAAACTCCACTGCATTTCTTGTATTGCTTTTTTCTCCAGTTTCAAGTGTAATTTGTTCTGTCCCATAATGCAGAATTTCACCAATTTGAGCTGACCTGCTTTTTTATCCAATTGCATAATTGTTTCGACTACAGAAAACTAAATAAAGAGTTTCCAGAGATTTTTATTTTGCTATGTTTAAGTAGGCTTGAAGTGCTAGAATTTAACTGAGCTTTAAAAAAMCCAAAAAACCCTTGTGCTTTGGAAGATGTTAACTTTGGCTCCTATAATGGGCTAGCCATAATACTAAACACATGCTGTCATAACTCAGGAAAACAGAGACACACAGACTCTTTTTTTCAGTGATTTTGGACATTGTCTCCATGTGTAACTTTATACATAAATAAGAATTCTTTCTCTCTCACTCCACCCATGCATTTTTAATATTCTCTCTGGAAAGGGTTTCCTTGAACACTTTGAAGAAGCTGCTTCTTCTTCAAAGATTTTTTTCCTGCCTCCTCGCTTAAAACAAGAACTTGGGTGGCCTCTTTTCTGATAAAGGGCGTCAGCTCTGTGAGCTTTGGGGTTTCAGCTCTTTCCCCGAGCATCTGTCCTGGCTGGTGCCTGCACACACGGTGAATGGAGCAGGTGCTCTAGAAAGACTCCAGGAGAAAATGTTACGCCAGCAATGTTCCCGTAGCAATAACTGCAAYGAGCAGAAATTTAGAACTACTTTGGCAGCCACGCTCATGAGTGCTTTGGATCCAGAGACTGCTGCCTTTTAAAAACTGCTGGTTTTGGAGGAATGTTTTGGAGCCCAGAGAGCTCTGACGATGCCCAATAACCTCAGTGCAGTTGTTCCTCTCTCTAGTAGGGCACGATTTGGGCACTGGATTGATTCAAAAAGGCCTGAGAGAAGAGGGGGTTCAGCAGATAGGATGGGAGGGGGTCTGGAGAACATGATGTACAGGGAGGGATTGAGGGAATGGGGCTTGTTCAGCCTTGAAAAGCAAAAGCTGAGGGTGACTTTCCTGCTCTCTTCAGCTGCCTTGTGGTAGAGTGTTGGAAGATGCAATTGGACTTTTCCTGGAGGTGCACAACAACAGGACAAAAAGCAGTGGACATAAGTAGGAGAATGAGAAGCTCACTTACTAAGGAAAATTACTGGGGGGACTGGCAAGCACTGGGCAAGCCAGAGGATGGGAAATCTCTATCCTGGAAGACAGTAAAAACCTAGACAATGTCCAGAGCAACCCATCTAGTTGGCCCTGCTTTGAGGAAAGAGCTGGACTAGAAGAGATCTAAATGTCCCTTCCAACCTGAATTTCTCAATGTTTCTGTGATTTCTCATGTATTGCTTCTTTTCATTTCCTCCTGTGTTTGTGGCTTTGTGTGCTGTGCCCAGTCATTTGCTCTGAAACCTGCAYGAGAAACTATTTTGTCTGGCCCAGATCTAAGGATCTACTGAATGAAGATTTTGGGATCCAGCAGAAGTGGTCAATCTTTCACCCTCACAAATGTCTCACTTATAAATTATGGCTTGCTTTTTTCATTGACCTTCCAATCTCTAAGAACTTCTGTTGTGATACCAGAGTGGTAAAAAAAAAAATCTGTCACACAGATTGGTAAGAGGAAAGGAGACAGGGTCACACACTAGAAGATGGTCCTGGAGCAATTTCATTAATTCTGCCTTTACACAGGGACTTGTCTCTGCAGTAGTGTAGTTCTTCCTTTTGACTGCTCCAGCACACTGCCAAATGTGAAGATAGGGATCTTGAGCCATCCCTCTTGACTTAGTGAAATATGTGGTCTAATCCAGCAGAATATCAAAAGCACTGAAATGTAGACCCAGGAGAAGCCTTGTCTTACAGAAGTTAGAGCAAAAAAGAGAATAAAATGGACTGGCAGTATTGCATCCAGTCAAGCCACGAATGCCAGGGCTTTACTGAAAAGGAACCACACAAGGTTCACTCACTTTTTCTGCTGCCGTTGGTAGGAAACAGGCAAATGTTCCTACTCCTTCCTCTACATAAGCATTTCCAATAAAATCAATATGATGATATAGGAGCACGAATAAGTCTTGTGCTTGCCAAGTACTTGGATATCTTTGGAAAAAAGGTCTGTGAAGGTTTTAGCCATTATTAATTAACATGATTATTGATCCTTGCAAAATACTGCCTGCTTGGAATGGTGTAATGTCACTCTGTAAGTGGCACAATATTGCAACATAAACCAGAACATGGTCTGTGTTACTCAGGCACAGAGAGACACAAACAGACACAGGGCAAGTGCTCTGTGATCCAGCCATCTCTCCTTCCTACCCTGGCTCCAGGGGAACAAAGGCAATATTCAGGAACCCCAACTGGTTCCAGTGGCCATTTAACATTTCAATAACCAGCAGGGAAACTGATGGGCCGAAGAGGTGAGTCACCAGGAGTGTGTTTGCCCAATCCAATGGCTGACAACTCCTCCATGTGCTCATACAGTGCTTTATGAATAAATCATGTAATTTCCTACTAAGTTTGCACAACACTCTTTGGTTTGGGACGTAGACCTGTGGTTTGTGTTGGCTGCATCCAGCCAGCCATTCCAGCATCCCTGCAGCACTGCAAGCTCGGGAGCTGGTGGAAGTGTGTCATTATCACAGCAGTGTGCACCCATAGCTCACAGAGAAATCCATCATCAGTGCTGGGCACTTGGGCTCCTTAGACAAGGAGCAGGCCCTCTGTGTGTAATCCAGGATCACCAGGTTGCTGGGGGAAGAGCAGAAAAAATTATATAAACTTCACCCATATGCAGTGATGAAAAACTTTCCTAGAGCTGTTAGCCTGGGCCATTATCCATTTGAGATACATATTCTACATCCTGTCCAGAGAGAGCCCCCAGCACACTTTTTCTTAGGAATAAAATCCACTCTTTTCTTTCAAAAGATGTGGGACAACACCCTGCTGAGGAAGATGGTGTATGCACACCCTTCCATGAGGAATATTTAGAGCACTGAAAACAGAGGGCAGCCAGCATCCATCCCTGACTAAGGTTTGGGAGAGTCTAAGTGGCTTTCAACCTCTTTCCAGAACTATCTGTGCACTGCATCTGAAAATCATCTGCATGAGCAGATGAACAGGAACAAAGTTTCTACTATGGGATTCCTGACCCTCAGGGCATTCACTTAACATTAACATTTGTGCTTGCTGTCTTCCTGACAAAATATATCTTAGATACCTTTCAAGCAGAAGCTGGGAGAGACCTTCTCTTTGAGGGTGTGCTGGCTTAGACCAAGGGGTCTGCAGGAGCAATGCTGACCCTGGTAACTCTGAATGTGGGCAGAAAACCATGCCATGGTGCCCACCAGCAGCTTAATGATGAGGATGACCACGTGAAAAGCCCTGTTTCCTCACAGAGAATGAACATTTAGCTCAGACTACAGAGATTCATACATCTGTTTAAGGACGTGCTGTGTTTACCTCACGGTGTACCAAGGTCCCTTGGGAGATGCTCTGTTTCTGCTACACTTCCTTCCCAGATAATGATTGACATATTTTCTTCGTTTCTCTTTGGTATTTACACCTGATGGTGAATAACAGGTATAGCAATGCTGGCACAGCTCTGGGCACAGACTGTCACCCACACAAATGTAATCAGCATTTCAGACCCACACAGATGTAAACGGCGTTTCAGACCCACACAGATGTAATTGGCATTTCAGGTTATAAAGTCTTTGATGACAGACAGTATCTTTCTTGTGGACAGAGAGGCACCTTCTAGCCAAACCAGCCTGAACCCTCACCAACTGAGTACCATCCTTCTGATCTCTCTATCCCTGTCTCTTAAGTTGGAAGCTTGGGCAAGTTTCAGCTCTGAAACTCCTGGAGCCAAACCTTTGGGCCCTGGCTTACTGTGATTGCTGAGTGGAGGGTCTGCATCTCCAGAGAGGCCACCTGGGCAAGACTCTGCCCAGGTGGAGCTCAGTGGCAACAGAGTGATGGTGAATATATCCCTGGAGCACAGATGTCAGCATGGAGAGGCCAAATCTGAAAATCACTGGAATTGTTTCATAAACAACATAGAGGATAATTAATGACCCCATTATAAAGACACAGCTATGGAAACAATTGCAAATTGACTTTTGGCAGACATTTTTGGCAGAACTGATCTGAAATACCAGAGAGGGCCTCGCGGGATTGGGATCTGTTTGCTGCACACAGCATTTGCCTGTTGACTCCTGGGGAAGCCGAGGGACACAATCACAGAATGGGCAAGGCTGAACTATCCCATAGAGATTCCTTTCATGTCTGCCAAGCACTCACTTGCTCTTCCTTGAAGTCACTTCAGCCACAGTCCCTTCAGCCMCACACTCAGCCACATTTCCTTTCCACATTTCACAAGTTAAGTTTCACGACTTTTCTTATAGGGTCTCTGACTGCTTTACCCTTGTGTAATCCAAGGACAACAATTTTATGTGCCTTGACATTTCAGGTGCCTCTTGGAATTTTTAGGAGTTCAGATAGAAACCCGTTTAAAAATTTAGCTCCTTCAGTCATGCTCAGAAGCCTTGGCCTTCTGATGCACTTTGCATTGTAGGTCCCAAGTGATTTGCTGTCTCATTAAAAAACAAAACAAAACACAAACAAACCAACAAAACAGGAAAAAAAAAAAAAAGAGAAAGGAAAATGATGCTTATGTGTCTAGGCAAGGAAATGACACACATCCACCTCCTTTCTCAAGCAAACAAACAGCTTCAGAGTGGTTGTTTGAGTCACAGCTGCCTGAAGAGAGCTGAGTGCTGAGCTCCAGACTTGCTCACTCAGGACATCAGAGAGATGCTGTCCCTTGTTATAACCRGCAAGCAGAGCTGAAACAGTGACAGTCTGACCGCACAAAGATACAAATCCGTCTGTCACTTCATTCTGCACAAGCCCATATTTTAAGTAACTGTACACAAATGCCACTGCAGCCATAGCAAGTTTTTAAACAAACTACTCCTCAATGTAGTTTTTTTTATACATTTATGTAACCCCTTCTTAGGCAAATGTAGGGGTGCATGTCTCTATAGTTAGCATTTAAACACATCTATATACATACTGATATATATCTGTATATATATACACAGATATAGATGTARACATATAGGTACATGCATGTAATGCAGAATAGTGGTGATGCCCTGTAAGTCAGAGTTCTGTGAAGATGCTCAGTGACTCAAAGCACTGCTCCTCACCCTGTGAGGGGGAGCCCTACCTAGAGCAGGCCAGGTCACCCCATTGCCAGCTCAGCCACCAGCCTGGCAGCAGACTAACCCCTCAGAAAAATAGGGCATCATTTTCTTCGGTGTTAGGAAGCTGATCTGTCTGGTGGGAAAGCCCAGTGAGTGTCAGAGCAAGCTGGAGGGAGAGGACAGACTGGAGGAAGAGGCATTGCTCCTTCAGCATCGTTTCATGAGATCAATTCAGTRCATCCACAGCCCCAGTTGTTCTCCTGGAAAAGCCTTTTTCTCTCTCCCTTGACTGTGGAAAGAGCCCAGGGAAACAAGTCTTSCTTGTCCTAGCCTTACTGGATACCCCTCATATTGCTTACACCAGGCTTTACGACAGCTTAGCTAAACAGATCGCGGGACCGATTAAAGCAAATCCGTGGAATTCGAGACGCATGAATTTCCACAGTTTGACCACATCAGTTGGCTTTAATTTCTCCTCTTTTCTTGTCCTCTTTTGCAACATGKCCCAGGCAGCATCGCATGGCCTTGCAGCTTGAGGGTTCTTCAAGCTGTTTCTGTTATTTGGAGACAACTCCTAACGGGAGGGTTTCGGTGGAACAGCTCAGGGGGAACATTAACACACTTCAGAGCGCTATTGTGTGGCTGTGACAGCGAGAACAGCTTGGACGTTTCACCCCAGGCCTCTCACAAGTCGGAAGATAAGAACACAATCCCCCCCAAGGCAAAATACTGTAATATTTCTTACTCGACACCCCGTACCCATGAAAAATGCCTTTCAAAATTACTCAAATAATAGGAAAATAAACATTAAACGTTCTTCAAACATGTGTTTTGCTTAAGATGACTATTTTGCAACTTTATATATACAGTGAATAATTTAGTCTGATTATTTAAACTGCTGCATATACACCTAGTCTTTTAGCACTATAAATCCACCTCAGAAGTGGAAAAATCTGGATTAATTCATTCAAAATCTCACCTTGCAAGTCTATAAAATGTCCTGATTACTTTTAATATTACAGAGGAATTAATTGGGGAAAACTGTTGGGTCAATTGGAATGAYCAAAGTTTGATGTGAATTCATCATATCATACAATCATTTCATATGTTGTGTTAGAGTAAATTGCTGCCTAAGAAGAGGGGAGAATATTTTAGGATGGACTTGGCAAATCTTTTTCCTGATCTTAATTACTCCAAAGTTGTGATTAAGCTGGTATAAAATCTGAGCAAAAGAAGGARGGATTGTTACTGAAACACGGAGGGAAAAGCTCTGTAGCCACAGAATGTATTTGTTAGAAGCAYAGCCCTTGTGACCGGGATGAGCTGGTCAACCTTGGCAACTCATRTGATGGGAAAGGTGTGGACAAACACCAAAAGCCATTAGGGTGCCACAACCTTGGTAACAAGGAACAAACCACACTTGTTAACTCCTAGGAAATGCAAACAAGGACAGCTCCCAGGGCTCAGCTGAAGAGAGGGACCATGAGGATCCCCTCGCTCGTGGAAGAGCTCTAAGAAAACCAATGCTTGGCAGTATGATCCATAAATAGCTGAGACTGCTTTAAATTACAAATTGCAGTGGCCGGTTGCACTTCGTGTGGGTTTATTCGTAGAGGTTCCAGAGTATACGGCAGCTGGGAAGGTGACTGCCTGTTCGCAAAGAAAACTTGGGAAAATTGTATCCCCAGGTGTCTCTTCATGCAACATCTATGCTCCATCAGACACAGTGTTCTCAAGGCTCTTGGTTGTTTCTTAGAGTGTCAGGGSGTTAGAACTGATCTCTAGAAAGCACTGTTGTAAAATCATGGATTCTGTGTCTTGTTGATCAGTTCTTGGGAAAAGCACAGGGACAGAAAGGAGTATGGTGCTAGAACCAGGCTGCACTTCTGTACACAAATCTTTTCGGCTGGTTGTGATTGATTCAAGACTCTATCCATGCCATAGACCAGACATTTAAAATCAGTAACTTGGTCTGGTTCATTGAATGTTGAAATCCTGGCAGTAAACGAAGCCAAATTAACTAAGACTGTACAGATTTTTTTGAGATGTAGTGAAAGAAAAGGGTAAAAATAACAGCAAAACCAGGACAGAAGAGACAACTGCCTTACAAAGAGCTCTCCAAATGGCAGACTGCTGGCGTGGCTGTCTGAGGAATGAGGTGCAAAGCATCTATTTATGCCCTTGGCGAACCACCATCTCGCGGACAGTTAAGTTTGAGAAGAGGAGCAAGTGATGGGTGATCGTGTTTTTATCCTCATGCCCGTGGGTGAGAAAGGAAAGAACCTCTCCCAGCCTTCCCTCGGGGTGGACACACGCGTGAGGGACACAGGGCAGGGCTGAGGCACACGGTGTGTGTGTGCAGCAGAACACAGCACTCGGCACAAGGCACATGCTACTGCCGAGCAGATGGAGCACAGATCCTCCCCAGACCTACGGCTCGTGTTCTGCTGGGTTAGCAAAATCCCAAGTGTAGGGGGCAAAACAAATACACAGCTGAGCCAACCAGTCTGCCCAGCAGCAACCAAGCCTTGTTCAGTGTATCAGTAGGATGGAGGGATGGCTGCTGGATCCAGCTCTCTGGATACTTGTGGTGTAAGACCTGCAGATTTTGGCATGTGGCTCAAGGGACAAGAGGGTCAGAGAGYTCCCACCACCATGGCTCCATGGCTAAGCTGGCATTTCCCTTGTCCCRCTGGTGTTTCCCTTGTCCCACCGACATTTCCCTTGCAGCAGYGACATTTCCCTTGTCTGAAGATCGTTTTCAGTCTGTGGAACCACCTCGGATGCTTTTTCCTATATTACAGGCTCTACTTTGCTGCTTTTCTCTTCCCACAGCACTATTGGCTTTTCCAATACTCAGCAGTCCTGTTATGAGATTTTCTGACTAGAATTTGCCCAGTAATTTCTGCTCATAAATGAAAAACAGGCTGTAACACACACATAATACTCAACTGAGGGGCAAGGAAAATTGCATTGCTGTCCTCCACGAGGCTTGAGCCTGGCTGYGGCTGGGAAGGGTCCCCTGCAGTTGGGATGTGCTGATCCAGATGCACTGACTCTGTGCATTTGCCTTTGGATGTCACTGACTTCCGAGCCTCTGCTTGGGACTCTCTGGAAGGTGCTTTGTGCTGTCACAGCCCTTCATGCAGATGTTGCCAAATGCATTCACAGCCCTTACTTACTTCGTAAGGAGCTTCCATTAACTGGAACTAAATTTAGCTCAGTACTTCTGTGTTGAAAGATGCTGTATGGAAATGCAAAGTTAATACATTAAAAATTAAACAAGGCAAAGACCTAAAATACTAACCTTACCACAATATATTCAGTTCGGTCTTCTCTGTATTCACAATATTTTTGCCAACCAGCCCTTCCATATAAATTTATTTAAATATAGAAACCTTGGTGTCATTATTTCAAAAGAGAGGACCCAATCTTTTTTCCAATTATAGCCAATGAACTGATCTCACTGACTGTAGGGAGAACAACATCCAGGTGTTAGCAATAAACTCAAAAATCTGAAGTGTTCTAGTCACCTTATTGTGCAAGGTTCTACTCCTAAACAGCATAAATAAATAGCTTGTAAGAAAAGAGCAACTGGCGAATAGACTGACAGGCTCACTAGATTTACCTTTAAAGAGGGTTTTAGTTAACAAAATGCCTTTACTCGACATGTTCCTATCCATATAACCCATGTTTTTCCCTGACACATTCCTACCCATGTAAATCATGTCTGTGTTCAAGTTAATAACAAATTAATGTCCTTTTATACAATATTCAAAAATAAAAAATTAATATAAAATGTGACTGAACTTCTCAACAAGAGTATTTTTTTTAAAATGGAGTATTGGTGTGTCTGTGCATCTAAAGTTTATATTTTGCTGTGTTATTAATTGACACGAACTGTGTGCTTTGATATCTGAATTCAACAGCCTTTTACTGCAACTGTTTYCTTTAATGCAAAATGTGTGTGGCATAATTCTCATTGCTAATTGCAACCTTATGATAATATTCTGCAGAGTCCTGCTGACCTCATTTACAATAGCATCAGAAGCCGAGGCCAGCTGCTAATAGATGCGTGCTAAGCTTTTTCTGTTTGGTGGGGTTTTCTAGCATAAATGGAAATGAACACAATCTAAATCTTAAAATGCACGTCCTTGGGCACTAGGGGAGAGTTTGGATCTAGACCCAAACTTTGAATTTCCAGGCCAGACCCAGGTGCTGCAGCAGGGGTTCCCTGCTTTTGCCGCTGCTTTGTTTTGCTCTCAGAAGTGTGACCTCAGCAGTGGAGCAATATAAACCATTAAACAAAACACATGCTGCCCTCTTCCAGCTGGAGCTGTGATAGCGTCGTGAGCGCAGGAGGGATTGGCTGGGTTCCCTCCTCTGTCCTGTTTTGATTCTGCTGCAAATTGTCCAGCCTCATATTTATGGTGTTACCGTCACGGAGCCGGGAGCATCCGCCTCTCCCCAGCCAGCTCCTGGCTGTCAGCTCCAACCTCGGAGCTTTAAACAGTTTTCTCTTTGCAAAAACAACTGTCTTGTGATCCATTTAGCTGTATTTAGCTTTACCACTTGCAATACAGACCAAATGAGGCTAAAGCCTCCCTTCTTATGAACTGCATGCTGCAAAGAGCATCTGGAACCCTGGTTCAAGGAGGTGGTTGAATGAGGCTTTAATGCAGTCCATGTGCTGCAGGCACAGCTCTCAAACAATCGTAGTGTGGCACMCACTGTGCTTTCAGCTGTGATGGGAAGGGATAGGCAAGGTGAGAACACACGGAGGATGTTCTTAGCAAAGGTGGGAGAGAAGGACTTGTTCCCACAGACGMTTCCAATGCCCTCTGGCACAAGGGATCTCATGCTTGGGGTTGTGCAGGACCAGGAGTTGGACTTGATGATCCTTGTGGTTCCCTGTCAGCTCAAGATATTGTATGATKCTATGGTTCTGTGGCAGCCTGCCTGGCTGCTTTGGGCTCACCTGCATCCCAGCATGGTGGAGTTACTGCAGCTTCACCAGCTGCCCTCTGTCCCCTCTGCTGCCCTGGCCCTGGGACACACATTCCCAGCTCACCCAGCTATGTTTGAGATAGCACATTCCCACCTCCCAGGGGCATAAGCAGGCAGAGCAGGGGTTTGGAAGTTCAGGGGGCAGTTTGCTTCAGCTTCAGAAACTGTTGCCTGTTATATTTGAGAGCTAAGCCCTTGCCTGTTGTGTGTACCACAGCCACTCTGCTTTACTGGAGAGGTGGCACCATCTGGTAAGAAAGGCAGGTGACTGTCTTACACACATATGCAAAACTGAAGCAAATCCTGTGGTTTTGCCATTTAATTCCATGTTTTTTATTTTCTTGCAGGGATCCCAGAATCACAAAATGAGTAAGGTTGGAAGGGACCACAGGGGGTGATCTGGCTCCACCTCCCTGCTCGAAGTGGGGTCATCCCAGAGCACACGGMGCAGGATTGCRTCCAGGCAGTTCTGGAATATCTCCAGTGAGGAAGACTCCACATCCTCTCTGGGCAATCTGTTCCAAACCACGGCCACTGCACAGTATAGAAGCTCTTCCTCATGTTCAAGAGGAACTTCCTGTGCATCAGGTTCTGCCCATTGCCTCTTGTCCTATTGCTCAGCACCACCGAGCAGAGCCTGGTCCATCCTTTGACACCTCCCCACGGACTCTGACACACAGGGATGAGGTCCCCTMGAGGCTGTCCCTTCTCAAGGCTGAACAGGCCCAGCTCCCTCAGCCTTTCCTCATAAGAGAGATGCTCCAGTCCCTTCACCATCTTTGTAAACCTCTGCCAGACCCRCTCCAGGAGCTCCACGTCTCTCTTGTGTTGAGGAGCCCAGAACTGCTCACAGCACTCGAGATGCACCTCACCAGGGCTGAGCAGAGGCAGGATCACCTCCCTTGACTTCTGGCAATGCCTTTCCTAATGCACCCCAGGATACCACTGGCCTTCTTGGCCCCCAGGGCACTGCTGGCTCATGGAGAGCTTGTTGTCCACCAGGACACCCAGGTTTTTCTCCCCAGGGCTGCTTCCCAGCAGATCAGCCCCAGCCTGTACTGGTGCCTGGGGTTGTTCTTCCCCAGGTGCAGGACCTGCATTTACATTTATTGAATTTCAGACTGTTCTTCTCTTCCAATCTCTCCAACCTGAAGGGCTGCACAGCCACCTGGGGTATTGGCCACTCCTCCCAGCATGGGAGGATGGCGTGTATTTTTCATTCATACTGAATTGCTACATTTTAAGCAATAAAATTACATCTTTAGTGATACTTAATTTAATTTCRCAGGGTTTGGGACACGGAGACATCCATCAGGGGCTTGGTGTCTTCTTTTAGCGGCAGTTAACTTAAACCATCTTTAATTCTGTTTCCCACTGTGCAAGACAGAGTGGTGATGTTTCCCCCTGTGCAAAGTGCAGTGATGACCACTAGGGCACCAAGCTTACAGCCCCTGATGACCTCACTCGGAGAATGAAGAAGCAAGATCCTTGCAATTAAGGAGCTACAGAGATGCTGATTATCATGATTTGTTGTTCTTTCAAACGCTGCTTGGAGACTTGAGTTTTTAAAATATTTTTATGCTAATGCTTTATTTGATTTTTTTTTTTCCCTAAAGATTTGTTAAGTGTCAAATGTAATGACTTCAGGTTGAAGCACAGCACTTCTAATGGAGTGTCTGACCTTTCCACAACCTCACCGAGAAGCACCGATGAAATTTCCAGGCGAGCTAATTAATATCCTGGTACAGCACCGGGCGGGGGTACCTCTAGCAGCTGAACTCCCAGGCGGGAGGGTGAAATCCTCCTGCCCTCCCCACACCCGCATCTCACTAACAATGGTGGATTTGGGACCTAATCAGGCATTAAAACAGAGGATTAGTGAGCTGCAAACTGCAGCGATCGAGGCTCGGTTTACAGGGCATGCAGGGGACTGGCAAAGGTTGCCAAGCATGCTCTCAGTAAATCAGTGTCTACGGACCTGAAAAACCTGTGTGGGCAGCAGAGACTGCTGGACTTAGTGTATGTATGTGACGATTTTGAAAGATCAGCAGAAAAAGGGACACTGAACAGGAGCTTCATGGGAAATTTTAATAAAGGAACAGGTACAGGTAGGTGAGTGAGAAGCACTGAATACAATTCAAGCATGGCACCACTCCCCACTGCCTTACATTTAAACAACCCCCTTTTGGAAGATATGGGGTATGTAGCAGGTTCGGGGGGGTGGGGCTCACTTTCACCCGTGTCCAGAAAAGGTACCATAAGGAGAATATATGCTCCTAGTTTTTCTGCTTTGACTATGCTCAAGGCAAGGAGAGATTGAAGCAGGAGAAGAAGACAGCGCTAAGAGAAGCAGGAGTTGGAGGTTTCAGAGCTCCAGGGATGTGCTAATGTCTGCCTTGAGGATCTTTTCCTTGGCTGAATGGATCATAAGAAGCAAGATCTTTAGATGGCCACTGGCTTTGCCTACAATAACAAATAATTTGGTGCAACAAGACTGTCTCTAAGCACTGGGCTTACACAAGCAAGCAATCACTAGAAGGTGCTGACCTCCCTCCACCTCTGGCTCCTGCCACAGGCCTTCCTGCGGGATGTGTGTGCAGGAGCTTGGTGGCTCTGGAAAGAGACATTATTGTCGGGTCATGCCACCTCTCCAGAGCCTCTAGTAACCAGTCTGGCACCTGGGATAGCTGCCAGCCCTGCCGAATGAGGGAAGGAGCCACCCCACCATTTGTTTTACACAAACATGGCAATGTTTGCTGCATGGCTTTGAGGCAAACCCATCCATCCTGGATCAGGGCTGGGCAGGCAGATCTGATTGTTGCTGGTATTTTCACATAGCTGCTGTGTGAATTATTCCTCCTGCAGCTCATAGCCCCTGTGGAGTTGCTTTTAGAGGTGTGCCAGCACTCCTGGGCAGTCTGGTGATATTTATCACTTCCCTGCAGATCTGAGCCCAGAGCTGTAATTCCTTCAGAAGCTTTTACCCCCTGCCAAGCAACCTGTACAGAAAAGTGGCACTGACTGGAAACAGGAGTGTGGATACAGGGTGCTGGTGCCAGTTATGGTAGGGAGGAGGTGAAAAAGGCGTCTTACAGTACGACTTTGAAGGGATCTTCTGTGGGATCCAAGAACAGCACCCTGGAGCCCCATCAAAGCACTGTCATTTCTCCAGGTCCTCCACCATGGTGGCAGAGTCCCTGTGAGCAGCTGCTGCTGTGCTGTGCTCACGTAGTAGGTGTGTGTCTGCTGTGCTCTCGGTGCAGTGTAATAGGGCTTCAAGAGGATCACCTTTATTCTCCTKAAATCTGTTGCTGGGCAGTGCTCTCACACCAAGAGCAGTCATGATGTTAGCAACCTCCTGCTTCTACCAGCAAATTATTCTGCTACCCAGGAAACCTTTGTCCCTCTCATGTCCCCCTCATTGAATAAAAAGTACCACCACTCCCATCAGGGGCCCAAGCCASAGCTCTCCGAGTTTTCAGGAGGCTGAAGGCAGAAGAGAGAACAGTTGGCAAATGGATAGTAAGAAAAAGATCTGATAAAATAATCGAGGGGTTCAGCAAGTGGGACTGACAACAGAAGGGAAAGCAGCTGAAGAGAGGAAAAGATTTCAAACTAGAAGTGTCAGCAGATGATGAAGTGGTGGCAGAGTTGAAGGCGGGCAAATGTTGGCAAATGGGAAGGTGCCTGTGGCACTTGGCCCTTTTCATATAGGCACAAAAACCACTTCAGGATCTTGTGGGAGCTCTGAGTGGTTTGAGAGTCTTCTTTTAGCACATGTGCTATGTGAATTGCTGGAGGATCTTAAAGTAGTGCAGCCCACATATGGATTTGGAAGACAATGCTTCCACGAAGTGCCAGAGTGGAATGATCTTTCACTGCCTTTCCCATTTGTGCTCCCCAAAATCACTCTGAGAACCAGACTAACCGTCGAAGCAAATGTGAGCTTTGCTTCAAAGCCACGCTGCTGGGCAGACAAAAGCACTAAAGGCAGCCCCTGAACCCAAGGCACGGATGTCTCTTGCACATCTCGCTGTTTTCAGAGGTGGATTACAGCTCCCTTTTATTCCACACCTGAGAGAAGAAGAGAGGGACCTAAAGTACATCTTACACCTCCTGGCTCGGGATGTCACTTTCTTTATGGGTAGATCTTTCTACACTGACAGCCCATCAACGAAGGGGTCCCGTGGGATGGATTTTCTGTGGTCAGCACATAAAGCAGGTGGTCCAATACCTTTATAATGTGGAGCATAGAGGGGATTAATTACTTCCCCTGCTCAGGAGAACTGACAGATGTGTTGTGTGCACGAAAGAGAGACAAGGGAGAGCTGCCATCTGCTGTTGGAAAAATCCTGCTTCGACTTTTAGCCCAGGCACTGCTGAGTGCTGCAGGTGGCTCATTGGTGCCTCCTGTCACACTGGTTTACCACACGGAGCGATATTTCACAGGGGCACCTGTCGTGCTCTGGGGAGGAGTAAACTTTGCCCTGAGGATCTGCTGTTCTCATGTCTAACTCGGGAAAAAGACGATGGATTTACTGACCTTTTGAACCATCCATACCAGCAGCACAGCAAAGCAGGAAGAAGGTATGGCAAACCCACTGTGCCTCCAGGAGGGAGTTTAGTGGGAAAATGAACCTCATCTTCAAATGTAAGCCATAGATAGTCAATTAGATCAGTATTTAGACCTAATATCTGCAGTGGATTTTCAAAAAGCTGAGCATTCTGTATTACTATGCAAATGAAAGAGCTGCTGATGTCCTACACTTCTAAAATCTGGGTACTTAGGGTGAAAAAAAATTATTAATCATTGGCTGAAAAGTCAGCTCATTTATTGAAATGTCACTTTGAGTCATTCAGAATCATTTATTTGCTTCTGAAAACGTTTACTTCTATATTCTAAGTGACATTTACATCAGTTTAGCTAAATGTAACTTGTTTTTTTACAAGAAAAGACATCCAAGTATTTAATACAAATTAAAGAAAATATTTCAGTGCTTTAAATAGCCAGTTAATCTTGTTTAAAACTCCAATCAAAAAAACCCCCAACCTAAACAAACTTGAAAATTCTGCATCCAAAAGTATCGCTTGCTTATAGTTTTTTCCCAGAGAAAAAATAAATGAAGAAAAAGCCATTTGTATCACCCATGTCATTTAGAGAGGAACCACACAATTCAATAATCCAGGCCCAGGTCTTTCATAAGCAAATATAAAGTCATAGTTCAGCAGCATGGTGCTGATTTGACCTGAAAGTAAACACTTTTCAGCTATTATGTCAGATTTTTTTCACTGCAAATTGGTATTTTTCTAAAGGATAAAATGAAAAAGATAATAATTCTAAAGTATGTGTACTAAACTCATATGATTTTCCAGTAAGAATGCTGGCAGGAGCAGTAATAGTAGGCGAAGATGAGTGTTCAGTCAATTCAGTTGTTTGCATTGGTGAATTTTTGAGTGGTGATGTTCTGCTCTAGTAGTTGCATACATGTGTGTCTAAATATAAGCTTATAGTCCATGTTTGAAGCTTTTGATTTATTTAACTTTAAAAWAAAGACCGGTTATTTAAAAAAACCAAATCCACAGTGATAGTTCAAAAAGAAATTATTGATTTAATGCGGTAGTTATGCACAAGGCCTGATCTGACGAAATTGTAGAATTTTTTTCCCCTCAAGCAGATAAYGGGAATTTTATCCCACTATACTTCAGAGGGGAAAATTCTTAATCCAGCCATGATGATGCTTCCAACTTAAACCAGTCTATCGGAGGGTGTCGTTTAAAACAGGAGTTGGTGATCCCAGCAGCAGTGTCACACACTCAGCTGAGTCCAGAGGAGTGAATTCAGACCGGGGCAGGTGAAATCCACTTTGCAGGGTGGCTGTACCTTGACCCCTTTTGAAGTGGAAACCTTCCAAAGCCACCCCAGTGCAGGTTTTTCTTGTGATTCTGTGGGTTTTCAGCGGTGTTTGCCTGAGAGCAGAGGCAGCAGTGGGTACACCCAGCACTGGTGCAGCCAATCCCTCTGCAGGGACCCAGGGGTAGCAACTGGTTTTCCCAAGGTGGCTTATAAGGCATGCTGGAGAGACACAAACAACAGCGTTATGTGGCCAGCCCTTAACAGAGTTTCTGATGTTACTCTGGGAAGAAGGTGCTCCAGTTTGCTTCTGTTCCTACGCTCTGGTTTCTAAGGTCTGTGGCAGCTTCTGAGGCTCCTCAGCTCTCCCAACTCGTGCTGCTGCACAGACACCTCGAACTTGGCAGGGTTTGCAAAACCTACACAGCCCTTCCCCTCCGGATGCAAAGCGTGGTAGAGGAGAGGAGAGGAGCATCTCAGCCTTTGCACGGTCTGTCTGTGGCATTTTCCTTCGGGGAGACAAAGGTGAAAATGTAAAATCTAGCAAAACAGTCTCACTCACGGCAAAAAAATGCCGAGCTCCCTGCAAAGCTGAAGGGAGAGCTGGAAGCCCTGAGGTCCCCACGGCGCAAACTGACTGCAGCGTGGGACGGTGACGCCACCCCAGCCGGTGTCAGACGCTTTGGGGCTGAATCACAGTCTCGCCGAGCCGGTCGGATATCCTGAGAGCTGCAGGCTGCCGCGGGATGGCCGCGGAGGGTAGGAAACCGCTCCAAAGCAGAAAGAAAACAAATTAAAAAAACCCTTTCAGACGGTTGCCAATGAAGTTTCTTTGGCTCTGCGTCAGGGCATCGCTCCCAAATGCAGCCTCTCGCCCTCGGATAAAGCACTACAGCCTGGAACGAGAGTCAGATGCGTGGGAGGAGTGCATGTATCCGTGTCTGGGCTGGAAAACATATGTACTGTAGTGCCTAGGAAAAGCTTTTTACTTTGGGCCTTGCTCCAGAAAACCTTTCTCCTCGCTTTTACAACTGTCCCCTGTTCGTTGGGACTCCACAGATGTTTGACCCGGTCTGAGGACAGGGAGCTGAGGAGTTTTCTCTGCGTCATTCCCTCTGAGCCCCGGGCCTGGGAGCAGCCAGCCTTGGGCACGCAGCCTCGAGCCCACACCTCTGGGCATCGAGAGGTGGGTGGGATGGGATGAGATGTTCACCCAGGCCTGTGGGGTGACCCACAGCTTCTGGCTTTACCTGTTGGGAGTGGAGCAAGCCTCAGCCTCAGCACAGAAGGGGGACAGACCAATACATTGGGGGGCAAAAGAAGAGAGGGAGGAAGAGGAGATCCTGAGAGGCTGTTACTGGCCCATTTCTACCATTTTATCCTGAGGTTGTATTACCGGGTGGATTSATTGTCACTTTTTAAAAATCCGTATCCTGGAACTTTGCAGCTGTGTGGGAATTTTAGCTAATCTCAAAATTAAACGCAAACAGGAACCTCCACCATCAAACCGTGTGTCCTTAGCCCGCCGGGTGGCAACAAGAAGGTGGAGGAATAAAAAAAAAACCCGAATACTTTTCTTTTCCACGYCACAATTTAACCCCCAGCCTCTCCCAGGCGGGCAGGGCGGCCGGAACCCACGGGATGCGGGTGCGGGCAAGCGGCACGGCCGAGGCCCGCGGGCGAGGATGGAGAGCCGGGGAAGCGCTTCTCAAAGCGGAGCGTGGGGACAGAGCGAGCGCTGCGGAMGGGCTGATCGGGGCTGCGCTGCCCTCGCCGCTGCCGGCCGGAGGGGCGGAGGGCTCGGCTGTCCCGGGCGGTGCCGGCCCCGCCGCCCGCCCCGGCCCGCCCCGCACACCTCGGCCCGCCCCCGGCGACCTGCGGGCGGRCCGGCGCTGGGGCTGCTCGCTCCCGGACCGGCGGCATCGCGGGCGGAGGAGCCGCYGCCCCGGGTGAAGCGCCCGCGGCTCCGGACGCGCGTCCCCCGCCCCGGCCCGCCTCGTGTCCCGGGGGGCCCCCACCGCGTCCCTGGTCTGTGCCCGGGCGGCCTTCGAGGGAAACTCGGGGGAAAAACACACGACATTTGTTCTGTTAAGCACCGCGGGCAGGTCGGTGAGAAGCGCCTTTAAGCGTGTTTTTAACCCGCCCCCCGAAACAGCTCGGGAAAACGCTTGAGGAGAKGAGGTTGATCTAACAGGATAAACGCAGCACTGCCTGTATCATTTACAGGTGCCAAAGTGAACTTTCTAAACCTGTMTCAATTACCTAAATAGCTGGAAATACTGTATTTTTACAAGATTATAATGGTTGGGATGGGGTAGCCCGTGAGGCAGAAAGAACACTGTTTGAATGTGTGAGGTGTATGAAGTAGTTACAGAAAATATTTTTGAAGTGCTGGATGTTGTCTATAGCCATTTTGCTTTGTCTCCAGTGTACTCAGCCAGTTCTGAGTTAATATCCAGCAACTTCTGTTATGCATTTGCTGAATATTGTTCAMTAATTTAATGGCTTTYTTGTGGTGCAGGCAGATAGTTAACTGCAAATTTTAAATAATTTTGCCTACAGCAGTTTTCAGTGGATAATGCTGGAATGTGTTTATTTTAACCCAAGCATTCTTTCTCCTACCTTATCAGCTATCTTTATTCCTACAGARCCCTTATCACAGAAGTATTTATTTATAATCCTTTCTTTGCAGGCTGATATCCTACACAGAAAGCGAGGCCGAATAACGTGCACWTGCCGAGTACTGGAGGGGAGGCTGAAGGACATCCTGTTTTGTTTTAGCAGTGTTGTTATTCTTTGGGGTGAAATGAAGAATTTGATTTTGTTTTGGAAACACTCAGATTTCTGATGCAACTGAACTTCAGTAACCTTTTTGCAGTACAGATTTCAACAAATTATTTTTTTGTCAAAYAGACATGCAGAACGTGTCAGTAGTAGAAAGTCTTACTAATACAGATATATCACACCGTGGGTCTCCAAAGGACCTGGCAGCTGAAGCAGGTGGTGTGTCTCTCGATGAAAGTGGCTGTAACTGGAATGCAAGGACAAGCAATGAAGAAATTGTTAATCTTGAAGTAATGCAGCAAAGCCTCCCTGTAATGAACAGCAAAGGGAGAAGTTGTGGGGGGTTTTCTGAGAGCAGCTTTAGTACCTCAGAACCCAGTGGTTCCTGGGGTGATTTTGAAGGCTTCAAGGAGTCYTTAGACAAATCAGAGAGATTCACTCATAACCTAGAAGTTTTGGTGAAGTCAACAAGAACTTCTGGAGCTGATACGGATTTAGGCRGTGGATGCTGTAGCTCTTTTGCCACCCACTCGTGTGCTGAGCCATCTCTGTGCTATGGGATGCAGGAGGCTTCGGGCTCTCTGGATGAGGTATGTGTTAATAGCAAACGAAGGACCAGAAATGTTTGTGTTGCTGCTTCCTACACCTCAGGATTTGTATCTGTCTTCTCTATAGAGCATAATGCTGTACAGGGAGGGAAACTGGCCAGCTACTTTGCAGCTCACTCAAGTGGAACAAAAGCAACTTCTTTACAGTGTTTGACAAATACTTAAGTTATCCCGCTGGAGAACTTTAAAGAATGTAAAGCGCTGTTTTGCTTCTAGGCACTAGGAATAAGTAAGCACGTAGGCACCAGGAACCTTGCCCTGGAGCACATGCAGTTTGAAAGCTGGACAAGAAAGAGCACAGGAAACAAGAAGTCAGGAAGGTGGGTGACAAAAGCAGGGTGGACAGAAATTCTGTGAGTTGCCTGCGAACTCGGTGAAGTAAACCCACATACCATCGAGTTAGAAATTGGCAAACCCCATGACTTTAGTTATTCAATATGCTTCCTGAATAATATGAACAGTCTTTCTGGAAGTTTAGACTGGTGGTGGTAGAAGTTAATGACACACAAAAAAGTAATAGAAATAATTTAATRTAATTCATTTTTTAGCGTTTTAACATTCACTCTTGCAATGTTAAGAGCTAAAATTCTGAGTAAATAATGCAATGTATCCTTATCAGCACAAAAAAAAGGTTCAGGTAAAGGGTTATACGTTGTTGCAATGAATGTATTTCCATGTGGACCAAACATGCATCACCAAACGGAAGGAAAGTAACCAAAGGGAAGAAAGAACATATGAATATGGAACAAAATCCCCTTTTTCTTACTACTTTCATCCTAAATTACAACATTTGAAAAAAGAGAACAATCAGCTAAGACTTCCATGAGGTTAATCTCTATCAGTACTAATTTCTGCTTGTAGTCTGTTAACATGAGTTTTAGTACGTGTAGGGAACCAAGGGTTTTCTGGAGACAGGCTTTCTTGCCCTTGTCTAGGAATTTTACTTGTAGCAGAGGTATTGCTAGGGAAAGCACAAAGGTGCAGGTGGGATAAGCTGCCCACACTGATTGAGTGTAGATACACAAAATGCCTGGGTATTGGTGTGCACAAACAGAGAATTCAAATTTTTGGTAATGCTGGAAATGGGGGACAAGAAATCTTCTGCTGAAGAAAGAGAGTGTTGTAATGACTGAAGCTGAAATGGAATATAGCAGGTTGCTTGGTTTCTTTCCAAAAGCAATAGATCTTAATCTTACTGAAGACTTTTCTTTATTTTGCATTTATTAAAGGCAAAAGGAAGTGTCCATTATGAGCTAAATATGTTAACCGTGCTTAGAGGTTCRAGTTGTCTTTTCTTGTTTCAAAGTAGAGAGACAGCCACAGAGCTGCTGGAGCTTTCTTTGAGTGTAGAATGTATGTGTAGCTTGTCCTTTATCTCTGTTCTTTTTGTATTGTTGGTTTGAGATCATAAACTCTTTGGACTGCGGCTCTGCCTTTTGTGTGGTCAGTAGGAAAAAGGCCAGGTAGGTTCGAAGSGACCTTTAGAGATCATCTGAGGTCAGAAGTCTGACCTTCAATACATATTGCTTCACTTAATTAAATTATGTCAATTTGGATCACAGTCATGTATTTTAAGATTGAAACAATCATTAATTTCTTTGCAGCAGCTGGGTATTTTGCCTACACGATTGAACACTACAAGGATTTTTCAAGTGCTCTTTAAACACTGGCCTTTGAGAGAGGGACTGGTGCATGTGTTCAAGCCATGGGGTATTTTGATAYAACAGGATATAGAGGATTTATTCARAAAGTACTGATGTGAACTTTGTGCATTGATACTTTTATAATTAGTACAAAGCTACAAGGTAAATGGAAATGTACCCAAACTTTGTTTTGTAAACACTCACAGGAGTAGACCGTAATAAAGGTAATAAAAAAAATCTCTTACTTTTTATCTGTCTTGGCTAAACTGTGAGTCAGTGACTTGTATGTGTGTTGCAGCAGCATCAGGGCTCTAAGGAGATACTGCAGTRGAGGCAGAGCTGTGCTTCCCCCCATGCACTCTCTGTGGCTGCAACTTCCCCCCATCCCAAAGCCAAGAGCAGCTGCCTGGCTTTTCTTTAACTCCCATCCCATTTCGGTTTTGGTACCTTCCTGGATGTTGTTTCTTTTCCTTGACTGTGTATGCTTTAGCAAGTGTTACTTGCAGAATTCTGCTGCTCAGGCATGTGTCAGGATCCTCCATGTTGTATCCCTGTTGAAATAATTTACAAATTGATTGAAAGTATTGTGACACTTTGGGCAAGATTCAAAGGATTTTACCCAGGAGTCTTTGAATATGCCAGCAGTGAATCATTAGCACAGGCCTTTAGCAAGGCCTTTCTTCAGGAGGGAGCAGCGTGGGGCACGAATTCKGTTCCTACTGATGGGCTCAGAAGTACAGAAGCCTTCTACCAGCTCCGCTGGTTTTGCCCACTTATTGTTAGATTAAATCCGTACTTTCTCAGTATTCACCACGCTTGTCTGAGTTCAGTGTAATGAGACTGTGGAAATATTTCAGCTGTTTGAATTACAATTAACACRGACTATCCATGTTTAGGGTTTTCAGAATAAATTGTTGATTGCTGGGCAAGGAAAACAAAGTGGCTGGTTCCATTCTCCAGTGTTCACACAACGTTGCTGCTCCTGGGTTGCCATCCGTGGGCACGGTGGTGGAGTCAATTAATTGCTTTTATTTGGGAAATTGCAGTAATTCCTTCTTTGAAGGAATAAAAGCATACAGCTTCTGAACCAGATGGCATGCTAACATCCCCRTAGGATAGGATGTAAATTATGCATGTTTTCCCTTGTATATGTATTTCTTAGTTGTTGGATAACCCTGTTACTTCCAGTAGGCCTGTTTGGATCACTCCTGTGGCTGTGGTCAGTCCTCCAAGCCTCCTCCTCATCATTTCTGGAGGAGGAACAAGGATGTAAATCTGGCTCTGATTTTTAACAAAGGCTGGAAAAAGTTTGGTGCAGATGTAAGGGTATTAAGACGTCCCGACCCCAGCTTTTTTGCAGACTTACACAGGRCAAGAATTTATTGGTAACTGTAGCATTTAGCAATTGCATTAAATTTGTTGAATTAGGAGTGTTTGARTGCTGAGTTAGCAAAATAAGCTTTTGAGATTGATGTTTACATCAGACTTGACCTGGACTGAATTAGCTGAGTAGAAGAAGGAATCATAAGTGCTAAATATGTAAACCAGTCTATGACTGAGAAGCTGGGAAATTGACACCAAGGTTCATCAGAAACTCTGGGACTCTTGCTTCTTCTAAKTCTAGGTAAATGCTCAAAACACTGAACTATGAGCTCAGTCCCTCGCCTATTAATATAAATATAAATTCTAAAAACAATAAGTAAGTCAATCTCTAGCAATGTTGTAGTCTTTGGACTAGGTTCTTCATGAACTATGGGGATGGTCTATATAGTGTATGTAATAAAACTCTCTTTTTTTTCTAGGCAGACCACAGCTATGAGGAGATATTTAAACTGGGCTTTCCAGAAGTCTTTGTACCACAGTTCAGAGAGAGCATAAGAAGCTTAGAGCAAGTACTTGATATGAATAATGAAGATGTTGGGATTCCTGAACTTTTGAAGAATCAGCTTTGGTAATGAGTTGAGATTAACACTCAAAAAAAAAAAAAAAAGGGAAAAAGAAAAAGGCAAAAAAAAGAGAAAATGTTCATCAGTAATTACACTGTTTATTTCATAATTTAAAAATCATTGGTACATTTAAAAATCTTTTTAGCACTATGCTTTTCAGTGTATAGATCTTACCAGTTTTGTATCACATTGTTAARGGAAATGGATGGTGTTTTAGCCATTGGAAAACAATGAAAGGAATATATCAAAATTACAAATTCCTGCTTAGGGTTTTTCCTGCTGCTGGTGTGCCTTCTTATGACTAAGCCTCTGGAATGCCAGAACCCGAGAGGCAGCCTGTTCTTCCTGTTTGCTTGTCCTTTCTTTGCAGCACATCCCGCTTATTTCTTCATCATCGGAGGCTGCTGCTTCTACTAACAACTTTCTTGCTTTTTTTTTTTTTCCTCTCCCCCAGTTTTCCCAGTTGGTAACTTCTTTTCATGTTTAACCAGGTGTTCTTCGGAATCTGTGGTGCATCTGGCTTCTTTCYTGGGCTATGTTAATAGCAATTAGTCTCATTAAGCTTTCTCTTGCGACAGCTGGAACACTCCTAGGTTTGTTATGTGTTTTTTAAGGATCAGCAGCTTCTGAGCAGTCTTGTACTTGTACTACTGAACAGTGTTAGTTATTTTTTCACAACTCTGTAGCTTTGTATCTAGAAAGCTGTGTCAGACCTCACTTGAGAAATACCCTAAGACTCAGAAGAAATGTAGTTAAAACTTTGAATGTGGGCACCTTTTTGGCCAAGTTCACTGCCTATGTGCTGTATTTTAACCAGCATCAAACTCGTGGAGAAATATATATGTAAAGGGGACTTATATTATTATATTATATTATAGCAGAGTGCCAACTAGAGACAAAAAAGCCAAAAAGACCTACTGTGGTGAGTAACTCGGGTCAATGACAACTGCAACCAGAGTAAAGCCCAAAGGAATTTTCATATGTGACGAATGCAACGTAAGGATCGAAAGCACCATGTCGAGGGAACTCTCTGATTCTCACTGTGTCCAGCAGTGGGTGCCTTTGGCTGGTTTTGTAGGTCAGGTGCTGCAGAGGTGGAGTGCGGCCTATGGAATGGAGAAAGGCTTGAGAGGCAGAAAATGCCAAGTGCAGAACTAATAGGGCTGAACTGTGCCCACATTGCACAGAAGCAATTGAATAACGTGAGCTGTTGGCGTGTAGCAGTGTCTGAAACGTGCCTCTGATGCCCTTCTTATCTGAGGAGCCCAAACATACAGTTATGTTGACCTACTGCTTCCACTAATTGTCATGCAAGCTAATTAGTACACTGGGTTGATAGTTTGGACAAGTGTAGAAAGGGTTTTAAGATAAGTTGCTTGTTAGATCRAGGTTACTATACAACTGTATGTAGTGAAAATAACTGTTGTATACGTTCACTGGAAACCTCATACAGCTCGTAACCTCAAACTGTGTTTTGTTTCCTAGCATGGATTCTGGAAATGTATGGAGAGCACTCAGAGACTTTGATAATACCCCTAGCTTAAGACATCCCTGGAGTAAATCTCATTGCCAAGAAAACCTCTTGAGTGTTCTTGGAATAGATGCAAATCAAAAGGTAATTGAACAACGGTTTTCAAGTCTGCCAGCATAAACACTGGGTTGGGAATCTGATCTTCTGTAAGCTGTACAGAATGCAGATGCATGAGGGACTAGATCTGGGTGAATCATAAGGTTTTTTTACAGAGAGCTTTTTAAAATGATAGCCTAGTGTTTTCCCATCTTTATAACTAACCATGACATTGTGCAGGATCACAGTTTGATTGTCTTTACATTGAAGTCTCCCCTACACAGTTCTGTTGTTAGGTGGTATGTTCAACTAGGATGTAGGTGGAGAATTAGCTTTCAGGTGGTATAGATGGAGAATTAGCTCCCAGGTGTGTGTGTGCAGTAGCATTGTTTACTTTTTTTATGAGAAAATTGTTAGCCTCTAATATCTTTCTGCTAAGTGAAAATCAGACCTGAATCAGAGAGGTTGTTTAAGTAATTATTTGATATTTTTACTGTATAGGAACTGAAAGTGCATTCAACTTCCCCTTTCCTCACATTATTCCTCTGTCTTCTTTTGCAAGGCTTGAGGGAGAGTATGTTTTAAATTGGACTGAGACCAAACCAACAGTGTTGAAAGATCTCAAGTAGAAATGTCTCTGTTTAATCTCTTGTTTTGAGAAGATAAAGGTGTCAAGGACGGTTTAGTATTCAGTTATTTAGTTGGGATTAATTAGTCACATGTAATTTGCAGAAGTAACTGTTTCAGTTGATAATCTGATTGCTGAAATATGGGGTTGGCACAGGATTGATTTTATGGGCATAGCTGAACTTTCATGCAATTTATATACRAACAGAAGGACAGTGCTGAAGGTAGAAACCTATTCTGCACTTGAAAGTCACTTTTGTAGACMTGTCATTTAACAGAGAGAGAATGGGAGACATTTCTCCAACACAGTTAAACTCCTATTCTGTTCCTTTCTTGCCCTCCAGCATTAAATCGATGCCCAGGCAGCTTATATTTACATCATTACTTCTTGTCTGTTACTGGAAAATTGTATTGCTTTTAACAATACTGATGAAGATGTATTTCTCAGCAATGTTTCAGTGTTAATTAAGGCTAATTCTAAGTGGAAATGGCTTCTTTTATTAACTGAAGTCACAGTTAGATTCATGTGTGCAGGTAGAACTGGTTCTGGCATAAAGTTGTTTTAATGCAAAGAGGGGCACACGATAAAATACAGCTTCAGAAAGTAAAATTAAGTGGTTGTTGTTATTTGAGAGAAACCTCTTTAAGTTATATGCCTTGAAATCAGACAGAAATGCATAAATAAATTAATAAATAAAATGTAAATTATGGTTTTTTAGGACATTTCAGAGAGCCAAAATGGTATTTTTGAGGAATCAAATGTCAAAGATAATGAGGACTTTAGATTTGATGSATTCAGTGTTAATGACTGCAAAGCATTGATCCAGACCAAGGTAAGAATTGCTGTGGAAGTGATCACTTCAGAGAACCACAGAGTGTATTTAAAATGTTCCTCTCTGCTGTAGCCAGCTGTTCTAACACGTGTTCCCAGGTAATGGTTTGGTTCTGGTGTAATTTTTGGATGTGGAGTTGGTTTTTGCTCTTTGAAACCTCTCTGACAGCTTCAGAAAAGGCACCTTGGCGCTTGCTTTTTTTCTTGTTAAAGCGATGCAAGTTGGAAGGAAAATTGTGTCATTCTCCATTGCTGTAAAACACCTCAGTCACATTTTGCTTTTTAACGAAGTATTTTGGAGGAATATTCTTAACCCAAGGTCCATTCCCTCAGTGGAGAATAAACTTGAGCAGCTGTTKTCACTGTGGAGACAGATAGTTTGAGGCACACTTCCATTGCTCTGTTTGATTTTGTTTACTGCCTTGGACAGTGAAKGTGTACAACTGTTCTGGGAACCTTGTACACGAGAGGTGACAGGCTGGAGAATTCAGAAATAAAACTAAAAGAGACTGTCCATCTTATTCCTTCATAACTCAGTTCTGCTTTCTTCAGTGAGTACGTGAGGGAGGGATCACAGTGGCTGAATCACACTTGGAAATGTGTGAAATACAGGAACAGGGTTTAGAAAAAGGAGAAGTGGTTTGAGGTTGATGAAGAAGGAATAAAAGTGAAAAGAATTGTGATACAAAGTTAAAGTAAATGGACTATATTTTTCTGGAATAGACTCATGAGGGAAAGAAAAAGCCCTGCAGCTTGGTGTCTCAAAGTAAAATTCATTACAAAACGTAAGTTGCCATTTCTAATTTAAAGTAAGTTAACCAATATAATGGAATGTTTTCCATTTATCTTCCTAGTTATGTCTCCTTTTTTTCCCCTACACTAATTTTATTTTTATGAAAATGTCTAAAAATTACGTTGAAATATGCAAAGTGATTAACTTCCTGTAGGATGGAAAAAATTAACTGAGTTTTTGTTTTTCACTCAGCTTTCTGTGTCACCAGACTCCAGACAAAGTCACCTTTTCACCTGTAACCTCTTTTTGAAGACCACGTCATCAAGTGGAAACACTCAGTGTATAACAATCCCAAAGAAGAAGCACATTTTTGCTACACAAAACCTAAAAATGAAATTTTTCAGTAGTGATGTTTGTTGATCTAAATGCACTTTTTAGCATTTTTTTTTTTTTTCTTTTCTAACTGAATGCAGTTTACCTTAATTTTTTTACCGACTTGGTACTATAGACTACAGATGTTCTCTAGGAAAGTGACATTTTGCTGTGTATGAGGGACCTAAGGCCACGTTATTAGAAGGTATTTCTCCTGTTCAGTTGTGAAGTCAAATTTTGTAATTTTGTCCTGCAGAGTTTTGCTGCAGTCATATCTCTTACAGTAAATGCTGCGGCTGTAACCCTTAAAGATACTCTGGTGGACTCTCCTGGGCTACTGACCTTTCAGGCCTTTAAGCCTCCTCTCCCTGCAAAAATCTACGTGTCTCAGGTGTGCTGTAACTTGTGCCTTTTGTAACTTGTGCCTTTGTCACCATCTCTCCTCATACTTGCTCCAGTTTGGATGAGCTGAGATCAGGCCCAGCGTGGGTCAGCTGCCACTGCTGGGTGTAATGAGAGGAGCCTTCTACTTCTGGGGACTTTCACTGGGGTTTAGGAAAATAAAACTGTTTTAACTTCTGTCTGGCAAAGCCTGCTGTGGTGGTAGGGCAGAGGCAGCAAAATGCTTCATTCTGGCATTGGTTTCTGACTGAAATAAATCACTTTGTTGAAGCTGATTGTCACAGGGCTTGTTGGATTCATTCGGCCACACTTACACCTGCTTGATTAAGMTGAGCAGCGTCGCAGTCCAGGACTTGCACTGCACAGTGCTGCAAATTGCTGCCCTTTTAAAATTTTATAGTAATTATCAACTGTTGCCCATCTTCCTGCATGCTTGAGTGCCACAGGGGATGCACTTCACTGTCATTCAGAGAATCCGTGCTGGTTCCCTGCCAACTGCAACAGCTTTATTGGTTCATTTGCAGTAACTTTTACACAAGTTACTAATCTATTTTCTGCTTTGGCCATTCTGAATACGAAAATTTTATATGGCTTTTTATTTTAAAGAGTTGCTAAGCACTGCAACTGATATTTTATGTGTTGAAAGCAGGGAACAAAGTTGGGTGTTCCAAAACTAAGTCAGGTAATTATTTAATGATGTGCCTATTCTGTTCTTAGAATTAAAAATTCTATAAAGCCCTGACAGACTTCAACCCTTAATCTAGTAAACTGTTCAGCAGTGACATTACAATTGCTGTAATAACTTCAGTAATGCTTATGATACCTCAGTGCTATTAGCATGGGAGAAAAGTGCTGTCTGAAAGTGGCTCTGCAGCTTCCCTAGCCCTGGAGGAAGTTCTGCAATGCCTGACTGGAAACTCCTTGTGGATACAAGAGCAGGGTTAACTTTTTCAGTTAACACTAGAYCTGAATTAATTTTCAATTTCCCTTGTATTCTTTCAGAGCACTTAAACTCATATTAAATAGGTTGTAGTCATAAGCTTGCACAGTAATAAATTGCCAGTAAATGGAGAACGAATAGCTGAGGTTGGTAATCAACATTATTAAAATCAATTATATGACTAAAATCCCATTTTTAAGCTTTCAGATAAGCAAGGCTCTGCAGAAGGGCTTGAGGGGGCAGCTTGCAGTGTATGTAGCACTTACTGATGCACCAGAGCCCAGAGACCCTCTTTTCCTCTGGGTTTTCAGGTGTGCCTCTGCTTTTGCTGACACTGGGTTAAAATAATGAAGAATGTTTTGCACTGCTACTCCAGGAGAAGGATGAATACGTCATCTTTCCCTCACATTAGCAGGTTTTACAGCCCTGTCCAAGGTACAGAATGGGAAGAAAAAAAGGTTCATCCCTTATGATTCAGCAGAGAAACAAACTACTGGGGTTCCAAAGGTGATGGGCTCCACCTTCCAGGTCCTCTTTCAGACAGATGCTTAGGGCCACCTGAGCCCTCACTGCCTGGAAACACTGGCTGCATAAGACAACTGAGAGACCTTGTAACTCCCATTTTTAGTCTGAGATGAACAAGTTCACCTCTTCAGGGGAGAAGACCAGCAAAATTGCAATGACAAAGCAATTCAATTCAGCTTCAATGTTGTGGAGTCGTGGCTACCCTCCAGCCCCCATTAGAATTTGGGCACAATCAGCACATTTGGGGGTGCCCACAGAGAGAAAACTGAACTCTCTCAATTGACAGGAGATCAGGGAGACAAACCAAAGTGCAGCCAACCATTTTCAGGCACGTTTTATAGTAAAAACGTAGCCTTGCCTTCTGTGGTTATCCTGGGTCAGGAGGGGTGCCGGAAGCCCCCTCTGACGTGTTTTGCACAAGTAGTGGCTGCTCATTTCCTTGAGTCATTTCCTTGTTCCTGCTGTCCCTGGCACCTGGCCCAGGGTGCCAGCACCCGCTGTGTCCCCAAAGGCAGCGCTGCACCCACAGGCACCTGGTGTCTGTGCCCTGAAAATGGTGCACAGAGGAAATAACACTTAGTAGGTTTTAAGCTACAAATTGCACCATTTCTCATCTTAGTTACAAGCCCTCAGCTGTGAAATCCTGAGTTTCGATGAACTAAACGTGTTACTGTACTCCGTGTTTGCAGAAGGCAAATACCACAGACTTCTGACATTTGCTTAGGATTTTGGAAAGGTGAAAACTAGAGCAAGGCAGGAGTTTTGGACAGCAGAGGTAGACAGGAATGCCTTTTTCTTCTGCTGGGATTAGAGGGAAAATACACCCATAGAACAAAGTTTTACAGAGTTCCAATCAGCAATGTAATTACTGAAATGCTTCCTTTGTGGAAGGAATGCTGTAAACAACTTTGGGAAAAAAAAAAACAAACCCCAAACCAACTTCATTGTGAAAGACTGAAGATTTTTCAATGCACACTCTAAAATGTGGAATTTAATTAATAATTACAAAAAGAGTCAGAAAAGGGGGAGGGGGGACATTCAGCCACCAGGATGATTTCTAAGTATACCATAAGCCCACCATTGGTTGAATATGCAGAAGATGGAGTGAAAAACAAACAAAAGGAATCTTGTAAAAGCTTAACAGGGTCATTACAGGATCTAAAAGCACTGTGACATTTTTTAATAATAAAGATCAATTTTAATAGTTAAAAAAATGGGACTTCCTGGAGTACTCCTACTCCAGTTAAGACACCAGAGGGAATTTGGCTAAAACTGAGCTGCCTTCAAATTAACTGTTAACCCCCAAATTTCCCTGTGGATCCAAGTTTAACTTTCCAGATCCACTCTGGAAAATTCAAAGAGAAGTTTCTGTTCCTTCTACTGAAATTTTTGTGACAACCTCCTAAACTGCCATCCCAGAGCACAGGCAGCCTGGCTTAGTGCTCTGCTGGGTGGGATAAGCAGGCTCTAATGAGTGAAAAATGTATGGAATGAAGTTGCAACATTTTTTTCTTTTTCAACCAAGGCGAGATGCCTGTGAATGCCGGGCAAATCCTGAAATGTCAAAAACCTTCCAGCTCCCCAGAACATCTGCTTTATTAACTCACACTTCTACAGACACATTTCTGTATCTTCAGAGCTTAATGCCTCACTTCTAACATCGATTTTGAATAGCTCAAAATTAGCTTTACAACTAATTATAATTCATCTTCCTCACAGAACTAATGGATAGGTTATCTAATTTTATGTATTTTATTCTTGCCTGAGCTGGAAAATTAGTCAAGTATCACTTCCAGCACACAGAGCACAGAGCTGCACAGAGCACCTCGGGTAGCACCCACAGCTCCCCAGGCAGCTGTTTCAAGCAGCATTGCACTGAGCTGTGCTGCTCTGACTGCTTTTAAATTCAGATCTTTCAGCGTGGCTAAAATCAATGCAAGCCTATGAAAACTCAGACGACCTTTAAACACTCTCACCTTGATCTAAAAGCTTCAAAAATGTTTTGTTGTAACACCAAACTGCAGCACACCCTCGTAAGGCAGCGTTTTCTACCGCCACGGGCACAGGCTCAGCTCTGTGCTGCAGCATCCGTAGCAGCTTCCTCAGGAATGAGTCAGTCGAAGAGCTGAGCGCATSGTGGTCACAAAACCAGATTCCTGCGCAGTTTCTTCTAGACCTGTGCCTTTCACAGTGGTCAGCAGGCTTCAAGAAAAAGGGGAGGAAGGAGTCTGTAAGCAGCAGCCAGTGCAGTCTGATCAAAGTTGCTGAAGAGTGCTGTTAGGTCTCAGTGCATATGATAGGAATGTTTTTTCCTTAAAATGGAGGGTCCCTCTCGATGTAACTTTTAAAATGGCCCATAAAGAGGTTCCTCTCAATTTAAACCCTTAAAAATCAGAGGAAATGGTAATGCTGACTCAATTTAGGCCTTGAAGTTCATTGCAGAAGGGGCAGGATCTCGTTTCAGAGGTCCACAACAGGACAAGGACGGCAAGCTCTGAAGCTGCAGCTGCCGGTTTAATTTGTACCAGCAGCCTCTCACTAGCCCAGAGAGGCAGGGCTTCTGTCCAGCCTGACAAGCACACAGGTCTGAAGAGYCACCACCGCGTGTGTCAAGGACACTCACATCTGACGCTTGCTTTCAAGCACGGCAACCCCTGAAGGGACACCAAGAACTGCAGGGGCTGGGAGCACTACACAGAGCACTAGAGACAAAGCCCAGAGGATAGTTAAGTGCTAAAAACACATGTCACCTGTTCCCAACAGGAATCCCCCCGCCCCACCGGCTGGAAAAACGCTCTGTGGGCCAGCCCTTGTTTGGTGGGGACACGGCATACAAAGGGGATGAGATGGTGTAGTGGTTTTTAGCCAAAACTTAGAGCCAGAGCAGACAAAGCTGCAGCCTAAATATTAATAGCTGAAGTAGACAAAGCCTATGGATTCTGGCAAATGAGTGGAACCGTGTTATTAGAAGATGCCAAATTCCAAACTGCAGACTCAGACTCCCACACTGGGACAATGTGATGCTGTACAAGACAACAACCACTCGGCAACAGAACAGCAAAGACCATGAAGACCTCAGACCTTAATATTATTAATGGTCTGAATTATTATTGTTGTATAGGTATAATTGCCCAGGAATTTCAGTGTTCACAGCCCCTCTTTGGAGGCACCCAGCTCAAGCTGTGGTGCTTCCCTAAAGGAATTCATCCTTCAGGATATGTGGAACCTCACGTGGAACCCTGTTATGGTGGGTGGCAAGTGTAATTTGTGTACAGGTTTGTAAGGTATTTAGTATTTCTGGGGACAAGGGATGGGGAGGAGGTGGCAGGTGGAGAAGGAAAAAAGGTACAAAACCCTAGGGAAAATGTTATGCCTTTGTGAGTAAAAGACGAAAAGAAGAGTGGCAAGGTGCCACAGATTTCTTTATGCTTTGTTTTTAAAGCAGTCAGACAGTGAAGGCTCCAAAATATAACTGGTTTAAATGCAAAACTGTGGCTTTTATTTCCAAACATACAATAAATAGGTCCACCACAACTAGCCTCTAACTTCTTTTTACATGGAAGGATTTTAAAATTAGTTTGTGCATATTTAAAAATTAAACTTCCCTTTGCACATAGTTCCAAACATAACCAAACTGCATTACACACCAGCTCATGGTCTTGGCACTGTGACACAAGCAACCAATTAGAAACAGAGCTCTGTAGCTAGGACTTGAACGAAAATTGCATTTTGAATTGTTGATAAAATATTTACCAACAATTTAATCTTTTTCTGCAGTATACAAAAAACTTTAGTACGTAAATGTCGAAAAGCAAGTTGTCTTCTCTTCCGCTTCTGCAGAGACTGCAAGGTAAGTGGATTTATTAAGTGTTCACTATTTGCTATATGATACAATTTTCATACCAAAATATCTTTACTGCATAGTAACATTCCATATTTTCAAATGCAAAAAGAGAATAGATGCAGTCTTTTTATTTTATCCCTCATCACTGAATTTAAAGACATTTTTAACCGCATCTCTGTTTCATCACAGTGCAGAAGGCCCTTAATATTTCAAGGATTTATTCAGTCATATTTTTAATACAAAAGTAGAGGCTGAGGAAAAGCCAGAGTAGTCTATACACAATGCACAATCTGTGTACATTCTGAAGCTGTACCTCTTCAAGAACTAGTTATACACTCTTCAAACAAATCCCTTTATCCAGCAATTCAAAATACTTTAGATCAGAAGTTTTATATTAGAATCAATACAATATATGCATATAAATACATTTATACCCTTCGGTTGCTGAACAACCCAGATGGCTGCGAGGATGTGACCTGAAATGGTTCTCCATTGGCTTGGGATACCAAATTATGTCGGCAGCTAACTGTTAACCTGGAGAGTCACAGTAAAAAAATGGAGATCTCTGCACAAAGTAGGTGTGCCACAGCATCAGTTAAGACTAGAAATACCAGGTGACACCCTGGCCCCTTCAACAGGGCCAGGATTTCAACTTCTGTGAGATGCAACACACAGGCAACATTTTTTCCCTCTGCCGACGCTCCGTTCGTGAAAAGTCTCAGCAGAACAACAAAAACCCAAAAAATACAACA
Source organism: Amblyornis subalaris (assembly GCA_018881555.1). Classification (NCBI taxonomy): domain Eukaryota; kingdom Metazoa; phylum Chordata; class Aves; order Passeriformes; family Ptilonorhynchidae; genus Amblyornis; species Amblyornis subalaris. The sequence continues at coordinate 3,242,434 of JACAXG010000096.1, read as the reverse complement.
AAACCAAAGCAAAGCTTTTACAACTGCAAATTTCCAAGACAGGTGCTGCAGCTTTCAAGAACAAAGTAGAAGTTTTATAATTAAAAAAACGAGAAAAAAATAAAAAACAAAACCCAAACCAAAAAGCAATGTGCAAGTGTGTAACTCAGAAGACGATAGCAGGGATCGAGCTAGACCTCGGTCCAGGCTGAAACACAGAACCCAAACTGCCTCATGGAGAAACAGTTCTCACCACACATCTCATCTCCAGCTAAGGAGGGTGTTTGTGTGTGTGTAACAGAAACACACCTGCCCCACGGGCACCCCTCCCTCCCCAGCACAGCCCGGGGCAGCAGCTCCAGGCTTCCCAAGCCCGGGTGGCCCCAGCCCCCGGGAGGGCCAGAGCCACCCCCGCTGACTGACCRCACCCCCACGGGTGCTCCAGGGGCTCTCCCAGCAGTGGGCACTGCTGCAGCAGGAAGTGTTCTCAGCTTTGCTTCTGAAAAGACGCAGAAATGTTGGCTCTCTGAGTATCCTCCAAAGGTGCTAGAGGTTTTAAGTTTGAAGCGTTTCTTCCCACAAATGCCAGGTATACAAATGTGTATCTTTTTAAATAATATTGCACATAAAAATCATCTTAAAATTTGTAGTGAAAGCAGGGTTGCAGGACAGTGTCTTCCAAAACAGAATAAAAAGCTACCTGTACATAATTTTAATTTAAAGAACGCCAAGATTATTCAAAATCTAAGCACATAATACTGACAGAAAAATGTTAAATTGCACAATCTACATATAAATTAATTTGTAAATACTTAAAAGTTTTTAAACATTGAATACCCTTGATTTCACAAATCAGCTAGGTCACTGTCAAAGGATCAATTTACTGAGTTAGAAGTACTTTCCCCCAAAAGAAACAAAAAGATTTGCAGTCTTAGATGAAGCACTGGAAAGAGTTAAAGCATTTCAGCTCAGAGGTAGTGCTAAACACATCCAACTAGAAGTCCATTATATTTGAACTATGATGAAATAACATAGTAAAATGTAGAAAGACTATAAAATTTACAAAAATAAATAGTTCTGAATGCTTTAGAAAATGCAAGAGACTTTGTTGGTAAGTGTCTTGATCTGCTTTTCTGACCAAAAGAAAGCAAAGCGCGTCTCATTTTTAAAATATACCCATCTCTAGTAACGTGTCTGCAATCCACACAATCTAACTCTGAAACTTGACGGATGCCAACCTGGCATAGACTCTGATATTAAAAATAAAGTGGAGGCTTTGTAAAAGATCACCTCATATGAAATTTGCTTTGCATGTAAATTCTTCTGTCAAATTAAAAATTGCACATAAAAAAGTTTATTGAAAGAGGCATGAGGGGTGATGAGGGTATGTGCCCATTGTTCCACATACACCCTGGAAGGAAAATTAAGATTGCACAGTTCTGATAAATAAATTTAAAAAAAAAAATCTGCCACTTTTTTGGTTTATAAGTTTTGGAATTATTTAGAAAATCCTACTGTGGACAAATTACTATTTAGTTTGCTTTTTAAAGAATTCTTTACAGCTTTTCCAGTGGCTTTTATCCTGAAACCAAATAAAAGTGGCAGTTTAAAAGTATCTTTGGGTAAAACAAGTATCAGGATCCAACCAGAATTTCCATGATGTGGTCCAACTCACTCAGATCTGTTCTACATATCTGAATGTTGTTTGCTGAAGAAGAATTACAAGATGGAAAGGTTTTCAATGGTTCTTCTGTAGCAAGAGATGGTGATCTGGGCGGCATTAGTGGAGGGCAACAGAAGTCTGAATCATACATTGAAGTGTCAATATCTTCAAAAATGTCATCTATTGCCAAATCCTTCAAGTAACTGGTTGAATTTGAAATCTCAAAGGAACCAAACACACATTCAGCTCCCTTCAAATCCTGTCTATCGTCTTCTAGTTTCAGACCAGTATTTTCTGGAAACTTTGGCTGGTCATCTCCAGTAGGAACCAGACAAGTGGGTGGGCTTATATCTTCTACAAAGTCTAAATCCTTCAGAATAGATGAAATAGCAGATGACATGTCATCGTCYGACACGATCAGCAGGCTGTTTTCGATCGGGTCTTCTGCAGACCGCAGGTCACAACAGTGAGACTCTTGCTCACTAATACCTGAAGGCAACTGAAGAGAGAGCCCAGGTGACTCCATCCCTGTGTAGCTGTGAGAAGCAGGAGCAATGCCAGGGCAGATATTAACTGGCTGCTGGTTACTCTCCTGTCTCATTTCCTCCTGAATCTGCCGCACGGTGTTGGCGATGAGGACAGAGCGGTGCAGGTTCGGCTCCACCAGCATTTTGTACGTCTGTAACTTGGTGAGGCACATGTTGAGCACCAGCTGCCTCTTGAGTGGGTATGGCAGACTTCGACTGGAGTCAAAGGCACTCGAGAGACCAGCCATGTTCTCCTCATAGTCACTCAGCTTGCGCTTTAGACCTCTCCCCAACATGAACCTGGAAGACACAAATTATGAATTAACCTTGGGCAGTCCCGATAGACAATTCTGAAAACCCTGTAGCGTACAATGTATTGGTTAACTTAGACTCTGATGTCACAGCACATCAAGAGACAGAATGAAATCCTACACAATACTACTTCTATTGAAAAGATGCATTTTCCAGGTATACTATTTCACAGCAACTTTTTTTTTTAAACAGAAAACATGGAAGAAATATATTAACTCTTTTTTTAAAAAGCWATATACCTCTAAGTATATCTGACTGTCCACATGCAATAAAATAGATGCTTATGTTAAGGATCAAACAACAATACAGAGTATTTCAGCATTTCCATTTTAACATTCATTCTTGGGTACAGCAGGTTGGATTTCAAAGCTAGTTTTCAACACTCATTTTTATCTCATTAAGGTATTTGTAATGTCTTGCTCAGTGTTTCTGAGAACTCTCTATAGAACTTATTTTTCTACTTTTTCTTTGTTGACCCAAAATTATTTTACTGCAGTTGAACCACCCGGCGAGACCAACAGCAGGGCCTCCCATGGGATCTTTATATCCATGCCACAGGTTGGTAGTTTGGTTAAACGGTGGGAGGAAATCTGGCTGGGCCACTGAGCTCACAGAGCGACGATTGGTGTTCACGGCTGCTGGTTCACAACCTGCTACCTACTTCTCACTAAAGACATCAGGCAGGAGGCTATCAAACAGCATTTTAAAAGTCACCAATTTTGGCAAATAGTTAGAAGAAAAAAAAAAAGAATTTAGTTGCTTTCAGTCTGCTTTGTGTGCTCTCGTATTGAAATACGGTAGGTCTAAAATCCRTACACACCCCCCCTAAAATACATGCAATCCAAACAAATACCTGCTTGGGTACTTTGCAATTGCCATCCCAAGTCTAAAGTGTTTTATTAGGGACAACAAGCCTATGCAATCACTCGTATGAACACAGAAAAGAAGTATACCGTGCACAGAAAGCACTGCTAAAATCTCGGTTACGCACATCCTAAAGTGTCCGTGAATACAGACACCTCACTCCCAAACAATTAAAAAAAATTAAGCAATCATAAATTAGACACCCAGTGGCAGATTAAGGGCAGATCCTTCACGCACAATGATCCAGACCCTGCGTGCTGCCGAGGGCCTCCCAACTTCCTTTTCATGTGAGCACTGGATACTGCCAGCAATAGCTCAGCTGATGGCCGCAGCTGCCAGCTGCTAGCCTGTTGCTAGACTTTTGGGGACAAGGAGAAGGCAGCAGGATAAAGCCTCTTTTACTTTCAGGATTTCTCCAGATTTGCAGGAAGCACTGCAGGGCTCCATGGCTACATCCATCTGCCCAGACAAGGCTGTTGGAGAACTCGGCTCCTCTGGAGGAACAGAAAGCAAGCAGTGCATCCTCAGCAAGACACACATGAGAAAACAGACAGCTGCTACAGGAGTTTAGGTGTGAGACTTCTCCATTGTACACGCTTTTTTTTTTTTAAGGACATATCTGGATGAAGTTCAACTTGTCCTAAGACTGCATTTTTACTTAACAGGGAGTAGTCTGGCCTATGTTCAGTTCACTAACACAGTCACTCTCGAAACAGCAACAACATTTAATTACTTATAATTTTACCACTGCTGCAGTTTTTTAACTTTGGAACTCTGCTTTTCTCCAAAGTTTTTTGCTAAACTGCCACATCACCAGCTGAATCGATTTAAAAACTTGAAGGTGTCTGGATGCTGTGTGCCTGTTCACCTGGGTCATCTTCCCACACTGATCATGTATCGCTCTCCCACTCCAGCACCCCTTTAAAAGCAAACAGACCCAGCCAGTTACAGAGCACTCACTCCATCACAACAAAATCAGAACAAATCTGGATACAAAGCTCAGGCACCAAATGTAATAACAATGTATTCTGTGGAGGCAGTGTGTCAGGCATCCTCAGTCAAATTACTGACAATACTATCAGTAACTGATAATTTCTGACACAATSTATGGAAAATCACAATTATTCAGGACAAGTAGACACTGATTGTCTTCATGATGAGAGTTGGTATATTTAGTGTCTGCAAATCATAAAAAMCCTCACAATAAAATTTCTAAATCTGCATTTTAAGTAGCATTTAAATGTTGTGTACTACCTAAGGCATTACCTCATAGCATCACYATAAGAAAAAAATTATGCACCAAAATGGCTCTTTCTTCACCAAGGTCCATCATTCCCATACACTGCACATTAGTGGGGTTTTTTTGTTTATTTTTTCTCTCAATTAATTAAACAAAGCAAAATTTACACTCATAAGGGAATGAAGTTATGACCATACAGGAAACAGTAATTCTGACATTTCAGAATGCTTGGGTTTGATAATTTACCGCTTTTAATATTTTTTTATATGTGTATTTACACTTTGTTAGACACACAGGACATACTATTCTTATATCTTTGATTTATATAAATAACGTTAATTTCTAACATCTCAAAAATGTGCTAGCATTTAAATTCCATAAGCAAGCTTAAAGAGCAAGCAGACTGTGATATACAAGGATGTATAATTTCACAAAACCAATTTAAAATGACATGTTTTACTTTTCAATTCAAACAGTAGTCTAGTTAGACTAAATACTTCAAGCTCATATAGGCAGACACCCTTCTTCTCATTCCTCCAATTTCCTTCATGAAATTTGTCCCAAAGCATTTTAGAAATATGTAACAATGCTTGAGCATGACAGCACTTGACTATAAAAATGAAGTGCAAGAAACACTATTTGCTCCAACTTCACAATGTTTCTACTTAACATACTCCCCACTCTCTAGATGTTTTTTTTAAAATACACAAACATAGTACTACATTACGTTTTAGAAATTCTGTCTGTTTCACACTGATTTTTTTCCTAATTGGAAGGATCCCTAACTCTCCCTTCAGGAGCTAGATGACTTCAGAGGTTACACAAAAATTTGGAAAAGACTAATAAAAACCAGAGTACTATTGGTACAGCGGATTTAAAAATGACTAGTGTCATGGTTGCTACAGGAGACATTAAATTTCAGTTCTTGTCAAACACACTCAGCTGCTGACCTACAAAAGACACAAAGCCCCTTTGTTACCAGCTAATCTACATTTTATCAGGCCTTTTGCTTTACTTCTAACAGGAGAATTTCTGACGGGGTCAGATCCTTAACAAACTACTCTGTATTTTCYAAGTAGCTTGTTCTTCTGTAGCACTGCGTACCGACATCTCATCCCAACCCCAAAATTCACAGTCAGATGCTCTTCCACAGCATTACTTTGCAGAAGATGCTGATGACATTCTTTAATTATGCAATGCTTACCCCACTCAATTTTTGGTAGTAGGGCAAACAAGCAGCCGTGCACACACAAACCCCCAGTGCCTGCCCAGACGAGGAGCAGGGTCAGCCCTTCCATCAGCTGACAGGAGGGCACAGCCAGCTCAGAGAAGCACAATCTGGGCACACCAAAGCACAAAGAGTCTCTAGAAACTGCACTCTCCTTACTCCAGCCTAATTCCAGGAACCTACTCAGATCTCAAGAAACTGGATCAAGTAACAGGATTTTGGGACATGCCAATCTGATAACTCTGTAATTTGTAAGTAAACAAACTGAACAAAAATTAAAGTTTATGCCAACTTCAAATGTGAGGCCTGTACATAGCTGTTCAATTATAAAAGCAGCAAGCTCTAAGTCACCATTTTCTTGAACTTGAAAAAGTTCCCCAACTTTTTTTTTTTTTCAGTTCAGATGATCTATTCTAGAATCTTTTGTCATGAAAAAAACAGGAACAATGTGGAACAACACATCTCAACTTTTTTTTCTGCCATTTTCTCATCATCTCTCTTATAGTAATGCAAACTGAGCCACAGGCCATTTATGGTAGAATGCTTTTTTAATTACAAACATTTTTCAGGTATAGAGAAAAGGAAGCAAAGTGAACTCAATATTTAGGTATACCAAACCGTTCACATCACTGAACTACAACAGAGTCTGTATGAAGAAATTCTGCCCTGAGACCATGTTCCTCAGCTCCTTCCAGTCCTCCATGGAGGACATTTCACAGCAACTCCTCCCTGCTAAGATGGGAAGAAGCATCCAAGCACTGTAATCCTACACCGTACCACAGTTTGAAAAAAACTCGGGAGGGAAGAGGCACGTCCCTGGTTGGCAAATCCACACAGAATACCAAACAAACAGGCCTGGTCAGGGTGCAGCTACTCAGAAGAAACATTCCAGGCGACCAAGAAAAATTCACATTGCGACGTGTTGTGGACAATACAGGGCCAGTGCCACCATTTCACTTCCATCTGTCACAGGGTCCCACAGTGCAGCTGCCGCTGACACATGGCTGGGAAGTACAGCTGGGAACACTCTCAAGGAATAATGCAACATGTGAAAACTCTCAATTACTTCTATCTGGGCAAACTACTACTTAAAAACTCTTTTGGACGATGAGGAAGAAGAATTGAAGAGAAAGTTCAACAATGTTTGGAAGTCAGAGCCTCACAGAGCTTTAATTTTCAGCAGAGAAGAGCGTCAAAAATAATATCAAACATGACTGCCACAGTTAGTATTGTCTGAACATGAGCTTTCCATGCACAAAACAAACTCTGTAGTCAACTACACAACAGTTGTTTGTTTACCGTTAAATATGTTTAAATAGCAAGATCATCAATACAGTACCTGGCCTTCACTATGCAGGTAAAAACAATTTAATTGATAGCGGTTCCTTTTGGCTTTTCTTTTTAGCATATTATTAAATTCAGACTTGCTTGATCCTTTCCATACAGCCACACTGGTGCATTTTTCAGCCCAAGACTGTCTTGAAGTGAAATACTACTTTTTCTTATAGGACAGAAATACCAGCTTTGCAGAGGTGTAAGCACCTCATGAGTGAAAGCTGCCTGTCTAGTTTTCAGTAATGCAACTTACATATTAAAATCAAAATTAGAGACTCCTTGCTATTGTAATTTGGGCAATTCCCTTTCAAAGTGTCCTTTGTCTCCTAACTATAGAAACAATTTAAGAGTAAAGACAGACAGAAGCCTCTCTGGACTGCAGACTTGTGTTAGTGACTGCCTGAGGCTGGCTGATAACCTGATGTCCTGCTCTTCCCTCTCTTCCATGGACACATCTCACAAACACACATCTATCTGCAGGAAGTGCAAAGGAAGACAAACATCCCAACAGTAATGGTTATTTCCCAGAATTATTTGATGTATGCTGCACGCTATTTTTAATGACAATCCTTCCCCTACCTGACACACATTTTAGCTTAGGCAACGCAACTTCATGAGTWGTTTTAATTAAGTGCTGGTCTGGCTCTTGGCCTGTATTTCACATACAAGAAGCTGCACAAGAGAATGGAAAGGCTGAAGGTGCAGTTAACAGACAGAGCACAAATCCCTTCCTCCCATCCAGGCTTAGTGCTGATCACTTGGCCATGACTTACGTAACACCGTAAGCTGTCAAACCACACACAACAGTGCCTCTCATCTGGGGTCCTCAGCAAGTGCTGGAGACCCCCACACCACATCTCACCTGTTACCAAAAACTGAGAGCAAGTGAGGGAAGGATTAAACACCTTAGGAAACACCAAAGTGAAAAGTAATCTGGACCTGAGGACACTTTCAAACACACAAAAATGTATTTAAGTCCATTGCCTCCCCATCCCCCCTCAGCCCTGCCCCAGTTTAGCCAAGATGAGTAACTGCTGGAGAAGGCACAAGTGACTAAAAGTGTGCATACAGGGAGGAGTGCAGCCCTACCAGCTTACTCCCATACCTAAACTCCTATGCAACAACTTCTTCACRGGAGTCAGAAATTACCAGAAAATAGCTGCTCAAAGAAAGGAGACTTAATGTCAACTTTTTAGTCAACAAATSCTGACCTGTAACACACCCAAGTTTGTTACAAAGCAACTGAAACACAAAACCGATATACCCTACCGTTCAGACTTAAGATATCTCAACAAAAACAACAAACAAACCCAAAAACAAACACACGCACACCCCAACTCTGAAAACTGAACAGAAAAAAACCCCCACACCTAAGGATTTCCCCACATTTTGAAAGTAAGAGTAAGCTGAATAGGATTCATTAGGTATAGGAAAGGAATGAGAGGAAGACTGAGTCTAGGACAGAATTAGTCTGGAATTAATAACCTTCCCACTGTCACTCACTATTTGTGGAAGTAGAGAATAAACCTGTATCATACAGAAATATTTTAGGAGCTGAAATGATGTTTAGAAAGCTCTTGGGAGTAAGTTTTGCCTTGATGTAAAAGTTAGTTGGAAACCCCCCACAAATAAACTGTTTATGTTATGTCTACTGGGATCTGGAAAATTCCTGCACCTAAGGACATCTTAAATTCCTTACTCCCATTTTATTTCATAAAGCACTGATAAGAGCTTTGCTTTATAAACTATGGGAGCYAAGTTTCAGAGCAGAACGTTTCACTCTGGAGAAGGAACTCCTCTGGTAGGATCTGTACCTTCCACAGCTAAAACAAGTGGATCCAGGCTGTTCCCAACAGTAAATGAACAACATTCTCAGCAGCTGATATCTAACACCAGAGGCTAAGGGAGAGCTGCCGAGGGAGCACCAGTGTTCAGCAGAGAGAAACTTCCATCCTTAAAAAAAATCCAAACTAAACCACCATCACTCGTCTCTGTCACTTGTGTATCTAGTTCCACCTTTACAAATAAAGCTCACAGGTGTATATTTTTAATGAGAGTGTACTTAGCAAGATTTTTTCCAGGGATTTTGGGTGGATTTTTTTTTTCAACAGAAGAAGGGCCTGGAATCATTTAAACTAAGCATCAACAGCAGCTGGCAAAAGCTATTACAAGATCAAAAGTTACTAAACCTAGAAGCTCCCATAGTAAAATTAAACTGTAATTAAATGAGAACATAAAGGAATCATAAAGGAAACAACAAGAACCAAGCCACCACGGTTCCACTAAGGTATCTCACTGGAAAGACAAAGCATCATTAGGTCTGCAAATGCAAYGATAGACCTCTTCACAGCCTGTTCTAATCAACTGAACAGTTCTCAATCCATTTTCTATACTGTATCTATTTACTTGAAATAGAGATACTGGATGCATTTACCTACATAACAGTGATATATATTTTAGGATTACAGTGATCTAAAAGATCCACTAATAAACAAGTTATAGCTTATTAAATATTAAAAATTTGCGTGCCCATATTTTAACAGAAAAGATTGGACCATTAACAGTAAAAGAATGCAAGACTAAAAAGCTCTTTTCCTGATCATGGACCATCCTGTCTGTATGGGGTATTTATGTACATAATTTTCAGTAACCAAATCAGAAATCACTTCAAATTCTCTCTTGTAGCACACAACTCTACTTCGGTATCCATAGTGCCACCTTCTCACAAGACAAGATAGTAACACTCAATTTTAGCAGCTGAACAGTGGATCTCACCATAACATTGAAGACTTAGTTAATCAATTTCCAAGAAAAATGTGATCTTATGGCAATATGCTTTGTTGCATTGTAATAAGTCCCCCTTATAAAGGAAAAAATAGCAATGCAAATTCAGAATACTCAAACCAAAGAATTTATACTATCCAGTAAGTTTAAGCACCTCACTTAATATTATATAGCCTGTTTTTAAAAGATACTTTTCAGTTTACTAATCTAACTCACAAACAACATCTGCAGTCCATTATCAGAACATGTCCTACGCACATAAGATACAATTTCATAAAAACATACAAGTAGTTACCCTTAGAAAAGAGAAAGGAGTCCAGGCAGGAAGATTCTGGATTTTGCATAAAGCGTGGTCATCCAAGAGTCTTGAGCTATCCCAGAGGCCAAGCCATCCACCGAGGTAGGATGATGCGACTTAAGAGGAAAAACAAAACAAATCCAGAGTATTTCATTACTATGTYGTGGTTTTTACTTTTTTAAACCAGCATAATTAAGCACACAATTCAACTTTTTAAATTACTTGTGCTAAATTCTATTAAAACAGACAAATATGAGAAAAACCCCATGAAGTTCATGAATACACTGAAATAAGAGGACCTAACAGTTTCACCTATGAACACATAAAATGTGGACATTATCTTTCATAAATGAGCATTACAGAATGCTGATCCTCTAACCGTTAGGCTTTAGGATAAGACCTTGCACTGGTACTTCTTCAGGTTACTGAACACCAATTTACAGTTGTAATCACCTCCAAAATCACATAATCAGGAGAGACAATACCATGTACTGTGAAGAACTAATTTCAGAATTATCCCTTAACACTTGCAGGCTGCAAAAGCAGTAAAGATTTTTATTAAATTCCCTAACTTTCCTTTTTCAGCATACACAAAACCAGTATGAGAAGACAATTGACAAGGTGTCCTATGATTGTGTCTAATATTCAGAGTGGCATCATTTCCATCAAAACCCTGATAAAGCAACATCTGCAGTTTGGCTAGGGACCACATGGATTAAATMATGGATTAGCTAAAGGCATTGGAAACTGGGAAATGTGAAAGGCTGAACTGACAGTAAACTATGGACTAGCCTAGGTGTGGAGGGAATCGCACGATCCATGCTCTTGAGGTCTCACCTCCACCTGGAGAATCAAGCAGTTATGAATTCCAAGAATTAAATCCCTTGCAGGGGCTAACAGCCTGCAGCCAGGATTGGATGTGACATGCCTGTTTGTGCACAATCCACACACAGACACCTGACCCAGCTAAGGCAAACCACTTCACAAAGCACCACAGGAGCAAGGATCAGTACTATCCGGGTAAACACAGTCCTTCATGATCAAAAATCAAAGAGTTCATACATTATTTTACAAATCTTAAAATAATACAGAGTGAAAGGCAGTCTTACATTCAGACAGACGGGCAAGTAAACGCCTACAGTTCATCTTACATAGCAACTCATAGCCTGATGCTACCAAAGGGCTCCTCCGCTTACAGAACCTCGGAACTGTAAAGATGCAGTAAAACAGCAGTAAAATGCCTGTGACCTAAGCAAGCCAAATCTAACCCACAGCAACAAACACATTAACATCTCCCTCCTCCTCCTAGAAGYGGACTTCTTTCCCAGCACAAGGAAATCCATGCTATTTGTGAATAAAAAAAAGCCCCAAACAAAGAGACAAATGAAGATTCATAACCTATTTGCTCTGAAACAGCAGGACTTCAGACGGTCACTATTGAGGTTCATTAAAGTGTACTTGTTAGGTCACAGGGAGAGGTGTGCAGTCACTGCATTTTCTATGCACTGAATACAAAAGAACATGTTTTAGAATTTTAGGRTTCTTTAATGCTAAAACAACTTCACAAAGCTAGCAAGCGTACTAAAACGTTGAAAAGTTTTAGACTTTAGCAGTTTAGCTAAAAAAACCCCAAACCCAACAAAACTAGACGCATTGTATAAAAAAAAAAGTACTGTTACTTGGATTTTAGAAGTCCAATCTTTTGCTGGAAGGAGATGAAGTCAAGAAGTTTTCAAATTTAATTTCTTTATTATATACTTTCAAGGATTCCTGCAGAAGTAACTGTAGAGGTTATGACTTTTGCTCTATATGGTTTCACACCGGGATGAGTGTCAGGAAGAAGTACAGAGGTAAGGTTATTAAGCTTAGTTTTTACAATCTGATAGAAAAAACCCCAAGTACAGAAGACACAGAGTAGCTCTAAATCATTATATTTCTAGTARCTACTTTCTGTTTCACTGTCTTCCCTTTCTAATACCTGTTTAGGGGTCACTTTAGAATTTTGAGATTACAGCATTCGTTTCAATGTTAATGGTCTTTCCCACACTGTAGTTAACTGCCTGAACTACAGAATTTTAGCCACATCAAAAATAACGTGGAAAASTACTGCATAAGGCGCCTACTTATGCTTTTGAAAATGAGCTGTTCCAACAYAGTTCGAAAAATTCCAGGCCTAACTAGGGCAGAAATTATTAACTGCATCTATTAGCGAGCTTAATCTGCAATATGCATAAAAGAGACCGATCTTACGCCCCTCCAGTCCTATCCACCTGCTCGTAGCCCACACTACACACGTTTACCGAGCAAAACAAAACCTGCTATTAAAAATGTAACTGCACCAGATACACAAATCGCAACTACTAAGCGGCAGCGGTCAGGAGCGCCAGGATGGAAACGCAGGGATTCAGGGAAAGCCCTTTCCTGCCGCCCTCCCGCAGCCGCTCCCGCGGCTCCTGCYACCATTTGGCCTTTGTGGAGCGAGTGTCGGTGCTTCCTGCGGGCGTCCCGCCCCCCCCCCGCGGCCGTGGGCAGCGGTAACCAGAGACAACCTCGGGCTTCCCGAGCTGCGAAAAGTTACACTCCTCCCCCTTCCTGCGCCCGGCTCGCTCAGACCCCGGCCGGGCTAATTATAACTGCGCGAACAACTTCCACCGCCGGCCGCGCTCCGGGCGCTCCCCCCGCGCCCGGCCCAGCCCCCGGGGCCGCCGTGCCCCTGCCCGTGCCCGCGCTCCGCTCCCGCTATGCCCCCCGCGCCCAGCCCCGCTCCCCGGGGCCGCCGTGCCCGCTCCCGGCCGCAAGACCCCGGCGGCCGCCGTGCCCCCCACCTGTCCCCGCTGTACCCTCCGCTCTCACCGCTCCCCGCGGTGCCCCTCTCTCCCTGGCAGGGCCCCCCCTTCTCACCGGCAGGGCCCCCCCGCCCCGTCGGGGCTCCCGCCGCCTCCGCCTCGGCCTCTCGCCGTGCCCGGCCATCCCCCCGCGGCCGCCGCTGCCCTCCCCCTGCCCGCGGCTCCCAGCCCCGCGCCTTCCCGCCGTCTCCCGCCCGGCGCCCCACCTGGGAGCAGAGGAACCCCCGTTCCGTCGCAGCCGGCCGGGCTCCCTCCCTTCGGCGGGGCTGGGACTCGCGCCGGGAGGAGGCGGAGGCAGCGCCACCCCCGCCGGGCCCCGGCAGCCTCCGCTCCGCCCTTCCCTCCGCCCGCGGCTCCCGGGGCGGGGCGCGGGGGGGGCGCTGCGTGCGCCGCGCGCGCCAGCTGCCCGCCCTCCCATTGGCCGGCRGCCCTTTCAACCTGCCCGGCAACCATTTTCTGACTGGCCGGCGCGCCGGGAGGGCGGGGCYACGGCTGGTCCCGCGGTGTCGCCCAATGAGCCAGCCGGGAGAGCCGCGGGGGGCGGGGCCGCGCGCCGGCCTCGCCCAATGGGGAGACGGGCGCCGCCGAGTCCCGCGTTCCCGGCGCGGCGCTCCGGGGGCGGCCCCGCCCGCGCTGGCGGGGGCGGCGGTGCGGCCGGACGGGGCACGGTWCTGCGCCGCACGCCGCTGCTGCCGCACCTTTCGGCTTGAAACCAGCGCGGAGCCACCGGCCAGCCCGAACTCAAGCCCAGAACGACCCCCACCCCTTTTTCTTTTTCTTTTTTTTTTGTATAAGCTCGCAGTCCGTCTATGACCAAAATTGCCAAATTTCAGTAAAAGGCACGCCCAGGGCCTCCACAGAGCGGCGTTCCTTCAACGCCTGGTGCCAGGGCTATTGGGAAACGAGGCGCACACGTCTCCCGACCAGCCCTAGAGCTACGTCAAACATTGCACAATTCTGCCATGAATATTCACTTCATGATTTTTTTTTTTCTTCAAAGATGAGGTGGTTTTAGCCGTGCTCAAACCTCATATTTGCTTTTCACGGGCATTTGCGTAATCAAGTTACATTGGCACAAGTGTTTGTACAAACCAGATTTCAAAATCTGACACTGAAGTATTTGTAAAGTTTGATTTTGAGCCTGTCGAACACTGCCATGGGTTGGATACCTGATGCATCCCCAAAAAGCTGCTTGGCTCTCTCAGAGATGGGTTTAGATCAATTTGTAGGACAGGAAAACCAAACAAAACTCAAGGATGTTTGTACAGATGGGTTCCTACATTAGAGGAGAGCACAGACCAAATTCACGCACGGGTTCTATGTCGGTCTGATAAATGCTACAGAAACATTTACAGTTGTCTGGTGGAGATATACKACAACTCTGGTGAAAGATCAGCTGCTTTTTGTGATTATTCGGCGAAAGAGAATCCATGTTTTTTTGAAAACCCKCAGGTCCAACAGCTTTGAACCCTTGTGTCTCCCGATAGGCATTCGTGAATGCATAGGAGCGGGCAGTGCCCAACCCGAATGCAGGGGAGAGGGGCAGTGAGACAGAAAGCTGGAGCTGACCCCCATAGGTCTCTTGCTGACGGCGAGGGGACCATGTCTCCAGGCCACCCCTCTCCCGCAGCGTGGTGCCCCTGACTCCTCGGCCACAGCTGTGCTCTGACCTCACTGCCGGGGGTCACGGAGCACAGAAAGGGAGCGAGCGCTGCCGCGATAAGCACTAATGAATCCTTTCTGACACGCTGCCAGAGCAGTGCCGCCTCCCCGAATGGCTGAGGGGTGACACCCCGACCCCCATGGTCCATCTGCTGCACCAAGTGTGGGACTGGTGTCAGCACTGAGGGGGAGGAGTGGACCAAATACCCCTCCAGTGCCCCTTACCTTCCCACCACACGCCACAGCTTAAGTGGAAGAGTAACTCTGAGATGTTCAGGATTCTTCTGTCTGCTCAAGTCAGCTGGGGACAACCAAGAGTATTGCACCAGGACCGACCCCTGCCATATGCTAGGGATTATCTCCAAGGAATAGACAGGGAATAGGTGTACAGAAGTAGCTGGTGCGGAAGGGACAGATCTGGAATCATGTTTAATGCAGGACATAAAGGGGTAGTTGAACCAGCAGTACCTCCAAAGTGTCCTCGTTTTTGTAGACTTGATCCCCGTTGGCCAAAACTCTACGCTCTCTGGGCAGCCCCACAGCACCAGTACAGTCCTGGGCAATTCTCCCTCTGCAGCTCCAGAGATCAACGCAATGCCTGAGCCTCTGGTGCCGCCATTCTCCTCCCGTCCAGCAGACCTCCCAGAAAGACACCAACACTGGTCACCCTGCTCTCCCCCTTCTTTCTTGAGTGATTAACATAAGGAGGCCAGTTGTTCTGTAACTAATTTTTGTTCTGGGCAATAGAAAAGTGTGAATGGGCCYTCCATAGCGGGTGTCTCTAGAAAGGTCAGTTGTTTCAAACATGCTCTGACAAGAGCTATGAAAAATCTGAACCTGGAGTTGTTTAAATACCTGCATCAGAACTTTGGATTCATGGCTTAACATTTGAAGAAGTTAATAGAAATGACACAAAATACGCTGATTATTCGCAAAGGGTTTTGTCACCTTTTTGCTTGTGTTAACAGTGGGATTCACATAAAAGAACTGGAACCTCGTTTAGCTTGGCAATGTTTATGTCACATGCAATTTGCACCTTATGCTAGAGGAGCYGTGTTTGTCTCACAGGGTGAAGGATTCAGAGGGCTGAGCTCACGTGTAAGGTCTTTCTTGACAAAAAACTTTAAAAGGCCCATACTTTCTCAAATGAGGTCATGCTCTAGGAGTGTAATGCTCTCCCATTTTGACTTGAACTCGGCTTGTGGCAAACAGGGGATTGAATATGATTTTTTAATGACTTAAACATGGCCTTTCAGTATGACTATGCTCACTGCAGCAGGCCAGGATACCATTCTCACGAGCAGCATTTTTGCTTTTGCAGCAAATTTCGCATGAACCAGGAAAAAACCCAAGCCCCAAAGCAATCAAGTCTCTCTACAACTCATCTGAAAGGATCACCGGAGGTTTGCTACTTCTTACCTTCATACTAGGAATCTATTCAGAAACATGGTACCAGGAACACAAGAACTAATGAAGGCTGCTTTCCTACGGATTTATGCCTGTGATTAATTACCTCTGTGTCTAAGGTACAAGCTCTAATTGAAGCTGGTCTCATGCCTGGAAACTTATGTCTCTCCCTTATCTGGATTACTGCATATCAGTACAGAATGCAGTTTTCTTCTGATCTCTCATCTCCACACTTAGAAAAATTCTAAAAATGTAGTGACTGTGAGATCTGCCAGATTTGTTGAAATTAATGTGCTACTCTGAAGCCGAATGGCAGAATGATCCTGTATGCCATACTTCCATAGGGAAGTGAGAAAGGCAGAGCACACTGCACTAAAGCCCAGTTAGTTTTACCACCTCTTTTTGATGGTAAAGCCTCTGTGAACAAACTAATCCTACACTTACTCAAGTTTTTTAAAAAAAGCCATGACACAAGATGGTTATTAAAAACGTACCACCACCTTACTGAATATTTCTTGTAGTAAATTAGCCATTATTCTGTTTTGTCAAAAGAATCACAATTTACAAGAAAAAGCAGTTTTCCCCTACACCTTTCAAACAAAGCAAAGACACAAAAGCAAACCATGGTACCGAGCTTCAATTTAAACAAATGACAAAATTCAACAATTTTGTCTTTAACTTCAGTCAGCTCACTGGACACAAAATAATCTCAACACTCAGTACTTTCCATATCTAGCTTTTTTCTCAGTAATCATCTCAAACACAGAAAAGTAAATGTTATAAATACTGAGGTTTTTTCCTCGAAGCATTAAACTTTGTATGTTTTTATCAACATACCTGCTCTTCCCTTAAGAAGTCCTGTTTTGTAAGCTTGCACAACCCCACGCTGAAGTTGCATTACATTTTCTTGATCTCTTCCCCAAATCTCATCTGTAATTGGAACACGAAAAATAGTATAAACTGTTCCTTTGTTGCAGCACTTTACTATTGCAGTACATACTTGCACTTCCCACATGCTCCTAGGGGACTTCCAGATACAGCAGACATTGGGATACAATTTCTTTTTAATTCTGTTTTTGCAAGAAGTCTTGTAATCACCTGTATCTTCAATTACTCTTCCCTAAAGAGATGGCAGTTGAAATGACTCAAATGTTTCCCTTGCAATGCAAAGCTGCCTCTAGCTTTAGATTTTCCTGTTGACACGTTTGTCATGCATGAACATTTACCACAATAATTCCTCAGGTCACAAAACACTCATTTTGGGGGAATCTTGGTTAATGAAATGAATAATTGTTGCTTTCATTTTAAAAAGAGCTACCTTACAAACTTAGGAAAATCACATCAGATAATGAACTTCTAGTATTTTTCACTCTTTTTTTAAAAAAAAGACCCAACAAACATCTACATCTCTTTCCTGACAAATTATTCAATGGGATTTSATCTTTTCATGAAAATTCCTTGGAAAAAAGTAGGAAAATTTATCTTAACTGTCAACTTTGCCAGAGACACCAGAAGTTCAGACAATCCTTGTGAAAGCTTGTAGTTGATAAGCCAGATTGACAAAAATACGTATGTTCTCAAGATGCTTATTTCATTTCTTTGAAACTTGGTGGCTTTGTACTTTTACTATTAGTCAGAGTGTGAAATCACACTCATTTAAGAACTGATGAGCAAACAAAATTTGTCATCATCAGTCATGGTTTCTTTGCATATGGGACTATACATCCTAGGCCTGAGACAGAAGCATACTTTCACTTTGAACAGAAGTCATTTTTGAAAGCATTTTTATTTGTCTTATCTTAGATGTCAGAAAACAAATGGTTGTTTTCATTCTAGCTTTTGACAGTTTGTTTACTTATATGGGAAAATGGAATAAGTTGCAGGACTGTAAAGCAGTCATAGACTTAAATCAATATTCTGAGGCATAAAAAAATCCATAATGGTCTGGTAATTACAATATTAAACTACACTCTCAGTCAATTTACAATAATGCCTTTAGAAATGCTTCCTGAAGCAGCCCAGACATACCCGAGGACTTCAAAAAAAGTCTAAGGACAGCTTTGAAAACAGGTGATTCCTGGTAAGTCTGAAGACTCAGCTCACGTGTGAATCCCTACCCTGCCCAAGGCTGGAACCTTTCACTGCTGCACCTCCAAGGCAGCCTGGTCAGGAAAGGTGCTTTCTTATTCAAAGAACTGCTTCTCTCTTCATTGTCCAAATTTGTCCTTTAGGCAAATATGGCTACATTCATAGAGACGGGCAATGTCTTTTGCTAGGCAAACTCCCAGAGCTGCAGCAGAGAGAGGGGATTAAAAGACAACAAACAGCACACAAACAGGAAAGCAACAAGCAGACAAGCCATTGCTATGGCAGCCCCTGGATCCTTGCACTTCTTGCCTTTGCTGAATGCCTGAGCTCCAGAAGCTCCGGTTTTCTGGCAAGGGAAAAGGAGAAATAAAACCACAGGCACAGAGGCAGAAGGGGACAGATAGTCAATGTTACCTGCAAAGGAAGCAGATTTGGTATTAGCTATGTGCTTGGAAGTGCTTTCTTTCGTGCAAGTCTACAGCCCAGTGACACCATGCAGACCAAGAGCCTTCTTTCACACACAGCATTGATGCCATGCAAGATCCATGACTCTTCCCTAGGAGCACAAAAGAGAAAAAAGGCTGCTAGGAGCGGCAACAAAATCTGTCAGAAGCCTCTCCTAATTTAAGAAGCTAGTTCTTATTTTTAGTTTCCCATTTACATGTAGAAATTAAGAAAATCCCTACCAGCAAGTATCATCTCTCACCATTTGTAGTACCAGCTCACTAAGTCATTCAGAATTCACCATCTTACAGGCATCCTTTCGTTTCTGATGTCTCTCAGTACCTTAGAGGATCACAGAGAGGGGAAACATATTGTATTAACCTCTAAGTGATGCATATTTAACCAATACCTCTTTGGACCAGCAAAGAAATGACAGTGGCAGTTAGAAAATAAAGCTTTTTTTTATTATTCCTTTTTTCTTCTTTTCCTTTTTTACCAGGAGAAGCAAAGCATGAGAAGCTGAATTAGACTGAGGCACATTATTAAAGCAATATGGAGACAGGCTGATTTTACAGACTGGTCTCTGCAAAGTCAGACCAGTTGTAGGCACACATCAGTTCTGTACTGTGACTGAGCAAGTTTCAGCAATACCAATTCTTACACCTGCTGAGCCAGGATATCAGGCTTGTAAAAGCACATAAGATTTGGCATAAGTTTTAAGAATGTAATAAAACAGGATATGTATTTCTGTTTAAATGCTTAACTTCATAAATGCATACTTACCTAATACCTTTCCTGTTAAGCCAAGTACTCTCTATAAATTGTTTTAACTAGGCACAGCTTCCTCAGTACAGGAATGGACCCAGCTAGACGCTTTGTACAGTAAAAAGGTATAAACACACACACACACACRCACACACGCGCACACACACACCTACGTGTGTTTCACATATACAGTGTAACAGTTATGAACAAATGTTACTGATTCCTACCTGTAACACGCAGACTGATGCACACTAATGAGGTGGGAAGACCATTTTTAAAATATTTTAACATGCAATTGCTCTTTTAATGAAAATGGAGGGTGAGCGGGGCAGAGGGGAACACCTACAATTGCTCAAACCTGGGGGTTTTCAACCACAGTTCAGAGCAGTTTTGGGAAAGTTTCCCAGAGGAACATAAGATATTTAGTTACTCAAATCAAAGCTGATGTTCCCTTTATAAAACTCTGAAACTGCCTGGCTTTCTGTTTTACCCTACGGCATCTGCTGTCCAATTCAGTGGTTYACACACAGAAAAGCATCAAGAAAAATTACCTGCAGATTTACAATTTTTGAAGGACTCTCTGATACTACAACAAACACTACCAAATAAACCAGACTTATTTCACTGTGAGATAATGACACTTTGTATCCATATTTTGATCCTCCTGAATCAGCATTTATTACTGCAGTCTCTCTTACGAATGATCTCGATTGTTTAAGACGTAGCACTGGCTTTTCTGTATCACACAGACTGAACTTGCAAGTGTCTATATGCTATTTCATCCTTTAACATGAAGATATTAATCAAGGTGTAAGTGAGGAAGCACTACTACAGCAACTAACAGGTTATCTTATGCCAGTTTAATACAAAGAAACATATCCAATTCACTGAAGACTCACACCAAGTGTGTGGTTTCATGAGATGGAGCCAACATGCTTGCAACTGTTGAGTTTGAAAAATTTAGCGAAATTATATTAATTCTTTACATGCCATTGGCACCCCCACCTCCAATTCCCTTTCCAGAGGGTTGAGAATCTGCAAAGGATAGTGCACAGCAGGCAAGGYCACTCACGGGAAGGCAGAGCCTGTCAGACACAGCAAGGTTCTCTCTTCATGTTCAGCAACTTGCTTGGTTCAGAATCTACAGAGAACAACCGCGTTCCYGGCAGATGTCTTCCCCTGGCACAGACATTGCCAACGCATTCCAGAAACCAATCCATCTTTCCCCCCCCTCTACTCCCTGCTAGCTTGGGGCTTTTCCCCAGCAGCAGCTTATGATGGTAAACATTTATTATTTTATAGTAAAATCATACACTGTAATCGAATTATCCTTTTCCCCCAAAAAGTCTTATAAGAAGAAGCTTAATCATATACACTCTAAACGAATGTGCTTGAAGAAAAGACCACCATCCCATGTTGTATTATTTTTTGTTATTTAAAAAAAAGCCAAGAGGAACCCCTTGGTAAGAGTGGAGCATATTAATTATGACAAGACATCATGACATACCAACCAGTGAGATTTAAAGGCCGCTAATAACACTTTTTGTAGTAATTAGTGCAAGATAGTTATCCCATATAAACAAATATTTGATGGTAGACTTCAATGATAAACAATTCACTTGATGACATTTACATATAAATACACATAAATAAAAACCTACGTCACTTAGGTTTGTAGTTAACAAAAAGTATGGTCTGAAATGAATTAAATGTAATTGTATCTAGCTGGATCAAAGCTCTTCCTATAATGATACTCAAGTATGTGGGGTATGAAAAGCATAAATGTACAATTCTCAATTTAGTAAAGTACTACTCTATAAAACAAAATCATGAAAACAGCTCTTACATTTTAATGTAAAGTATAAAATTGTATATTTACATTTACATACACTTTACTGAACTACATTGGGTAGCTCATGGTAAAAAAACATCCCTTTTTGAAAAACCTTGCAAAAAATACATCAACTGCAGATATGATCAAAAGTTACTAAGTTAGCAGCTGACATAACATCTGTAGTAAAAAATATATTTTAGGAAAATACCTGGAAAAATCTAAACACCAATAAACACTTTAAAACTATTTTTGAAGTAAAAATTGTAGCAAAACCCAGAAGAAGCTAGCAAGGATAACAGGAACTATTGCATACTGCTCTTTAAGAGCCATGTAGCGACTTAAAACAGAAGCAGCAGATATGGTAGGAGCTTTGTGGTGTAACCAAGTGGAAACCGGAGGAAAATAGGAAACCAGTTATCCAACTTCTTTGTTTATTACCATTTTTACGGGGAGAAGTATAAGATGATGAGAGAATTCCTCTCACTGAGCATATCCTCCATCAAAGGCTAAAACAAATTGGTAAAAGGAACCCAATTTCAAGAGCCTTGGACCCYAGAATCAGTAACATTTGCCGTATGTACTTACAGTTCAGTGGGCGATAAATCAGATTATTACACTACAAGTTGCAGGTTAACTTTAAGAGTTAACACTATTTTGCAATATGAAGTGCTTCTTAATATATATATCTATATAATATATAGATATTTGTAAAATACTCGTGCAGATTTGATAGAACAAACTGTGGAAATAGCTTTCTCAAGTCTTTTCTTCCCATTAACAGATCTTTACCTCCTACACAAGGAGTTTCAGGATTCAACAAGGATTTCCACAATATGATCAAGGTCATTWAGATCAGATTTACAATTAGAGTTAGAAGCTGTATTTGTTGGAGAAGAAAATGTCTCAAGACCATCACAGTGTCCCATTTTTGTGTTGCTCATCATGCCTGTTAACATAGTATCAAGATCATAGTAAGAATTGTCAACTTCTGAAAACAGATCTTCAACAGAGTTAGGACTTTTATTCTCCAGTGTCTCAAATATTTGATCTAAAGATTTTTGAAAGTTTCCTTTGTTTTCTTGTGGATTCTCCATGTCCCACACATTGCTCTGCAAGTTTCTCGGTGCTTGCACTGAAGAGGCTGTTGACATAGTTTCTGAACTCTCTTGTGCCTGGTCACTCTCAAAGTCTTTATTGAAAGTACCATAGCCTGGAACATGCTTTCCCTCAGCTTGATCCCTAGATGAACGGCAGAGGATATCTGTTGAAACAAGACGGTCCAGCGATGCCTGCCCTGTACTCTGGGTATTTATCATCTGCCAAGTCCCATCCTGAGTCATTTCCTCTTGGATCTGACGTACCGTGTTGGCTATAAGTACCGAACGACAAAGGTTGGGTTCAACCAGCATGTGACACAGCTGAAGTTTAACCAAGGACATATCTAAAAGCGACTGCCGCTGGAGATTATAGGAAGGAATAGCCTTAATACCAGCCAGAGTCCCTTCTATATCTTCCTCGCCATCGAAACATTTTCTCTTTAATCCTCGCACAAACATTGTGTCCTGTTAAAAAAATGAAACAAATAAAAAAATATCTCGTACAACATAAACTGCTCAAGAGGGAGGGGAAAAAAAAGACTATGAAAACACAACAGCAAACTTTAATCTTTTATTAAAAAGCAAATTCTTTTAAGATAGAAACATCAGAATTGTCATACCATGTTATAGAATGGCCAGTGTGGTACGACAGGGGTCAGGAACATATGGCCCGGGTCCCAAAGACGACATTCGGGAACCAGGGGTGAGCAGGTCCATGCATGGCATCGGAGAGAGGCAGGGGCTCCCAGCTCCTGGCTCCCATTAAGCTCCACACCTGATGGAAGTCAGGAGCCGCTGCTTCGCACAGAAGCAAACATCTCACCGGCTGTATTTCACCTACTGGAGAGGCAGTGTCTCCTCGCTCCTCCCGAGTTTCTACTGGCATGCTTAACCTCTAATTTTGGAAATAAAAATACAACCTGGCACACCATCTTTAAAATACTTGACCCCTCCAGAACRTTAAAATGCCTAACAGATTAACATGAAGAAAATACTATGGGCAGCATATGTGAAAAGATTAGCTTATTTTGACTACAAAGAGAGTAATATCTAGATTTGTTCCATGTAACTTGAGACGTTCAGCTGAGGTGCCCAAAGCAGTCCTTCCGGTTCCCTTACTCGGGTGAGTAAGGGAATTGCATAATTCCAGTAAGAATTGTGCAAGTTCGGTAAGGATAGTCACAGTCATCCTCTGTATGGGCTTCTGTACTCCTTTCGCAGTTGACTGTAAGACAGCAAAATTCCTGTATTCCTGGTTTAGGTTCACCAGCTAAAAATACATGGGGTGCATGCAGGCTTCTCAGTATTYACACCTAAAATCCCTTGCTGAATTCTCAAAGGGGTGCCTCTCAAGTACCACCCTTAGCTTTTCTTCTGAACTGCACTAATTTTGACAACAGTACCCATGCAAATATTGCAGCTGATCCCTTGAAATACAAAGTAACTTTTTTTAATGCAGTATGTATCACTTCTTTTAGTCTTATAAAAATTAGGCTACAAATGAAAGCTGGTACCTGATATTTACATTTATGCTTCTTCCTTTTTTCTCTTCTAAGTCTCCTGTCCTTACAATTCCTGTTTGCCCAATATTTGGAGATTTTTTTAAGGTAGTGACCCAAACAAAACAGTTTTTCAACTAAAAGCTGATAGAACCAAAATACTATTGCAGTGTCTTTCTATATAGTTTCCCATTTTCCTTGATAAGCCCTAAACTCTGCCTTGCTTTTCTGGTTGCCACAGTACATTCCATATATTTTCAGAGAGTTCTCTCTCAGCTTTTTCAGAGTCACTAAAAATCCACCAAAGGGCAACAACACTGTTCCTTTCAAAATACATTACATGCTTATCTACTGTGAAAACCTGGGGATAGCAGAGTAGCTAGATAAACACTTGGTCTGATTCTGTACAACACTTCTTACATTGCTGTATATATCCATGAAATAACCTTTTTTGGGATTTGCCGACTCTTAAAAGATTTCTTTCCATGGAAGGTACAAAATTCTTTAGAAATCATAATGTGCAGAGACTACAATACAGAATGAACTTGGTCTTACGGTCATTTTTCATAACTTCTTAAAAGCTATCCATGGAKTAGCAATGCATTAAATACTTTGGAAGTTTCTTTTAAAATTTTATCCTGTAACCTAGCATATTTGCATTACTCCTATTAAATTCAAGATATGTTTTTGCTTGATACGTCCTTTCCCAGATTTTTAGACATTCCTGCAAACCTCCTATCAAAGGTCATCCTATTTAATTTTTCCTGTACTTGTATGTACAGTAATTTCTGAACACASCCTCCCCCCCAATGTGAAATGACCTCTACAAACATCTTTTGGAGCTGTGTACAAACCATGTATGATTACATCATCAAACATTAAACACCATGCAGATTTTGAAGCTTCTTTTATTTCAACTTATATTCTTATGAAAAGTAATTAAAACTTCAATTGAATGTTAACCTGGYTTTCATACATCTACTATTTGGCATTTAAATGCCTTCTAAGGCACACCAACAGAAAGAACAGAACACAGGAGAAAACCTGAAAACCTCAATACATCACACACACTGGTGCCTAGCAACAGAGGAAAAACATTTATGGATTCTTAAAGGTAAACCTTTCACAGCATTCACGGGATTTTTTTATAAAACTTGCTTTCAGTTAGTATCTTACATCATAAAACCATTTCTTTGTCATCCTGTTCCCGTGACTGCACAAAGTACCAGGTTATGGTCTCATTTAAGAAGCAAAATGTGACGTACCAGTAATTGTGTTTGATGCAGTCCTTCCTCTTCTCCCATGCTTCTGAGCAAGAGTCCATACAGTAAAAGTGAGAGCACCACCTACCAAGTATGGGGAAGCAGGAAGTCAGGCAAGCACAGGAGATGCAGAACAAAATAGTTTTGCTTCAGTGTGTCTATCCTCACATCATTCCCACAAACGTGAATAGTCCTATTAAACCCAATGCACAACTGGAGCACAAATGTCATTTGGCCAACAATACACCCAAAATCTAGAGCAGAAGGAAAATGCCAGTTTAATTCCAAGTCCTAGGCTACTGCCCTGACCTTTGGACCAGCCTCTCCCTTATGCCTACACCTTCGCCATTTAAAGAGCAAACAAAAATTTTTCGTATAAGCATTAAAGACTAAGTGTGCACAAACAAAAGTTAACGAAAGCAAGTCTTCCTTACTTTTATTACAAAACTATAGTTTTCACCTTTGTTGTACAAACCCATGTATATATCTACAGCATCTAGAGAAAACGAGCTGGCACAAACACAAAACTGAAATATAGCAAAACATGAGAGGATTTTCCTTTACAGCACAGAAACTTTATGACTAAGATTTACTTTGCAAGATGACAATAACTAAAGTAACGACAGTAATTAAACTGCTTTGACTATAAAGGCTGAGTTTTTAAAACACATTTAAAGCAAAATAAGATTTGATGTATCAAATTCAACTTCCCATCACATGCAACAATTGCCTTAATTACTGAAACCAAAAAGAATGCTGTTTCAACAGGCTACAAAGACTTTTATAATAAACTATGGAAACAATTCAGATACTTTTCTAGACATGTCTGTGCAGTACAGGACAGTTCCGTGTCTGCAACTGAAGTGCATACCTAGAAAAGAAACAAGTACAGAGGATGCACATGGACATCCATTCTTGTTCTCTGTTTTGCACAGAAAGAAACAATTTCTCAAGAGTGTTTGCTCTCAAATGTGGGGGGGAAGAAAATGGCTGACAAAGGTGTTGGGGGTAGGAGTGCAGAAAACGTTTTTTCTCAAGAAGCTGCATACTCGTTAAAATACCACAATGGGAGTAAAACCCCACCTTTAACATTCTTAAGCCAAAATCTTTTTACTTGATCACAGATATTCAGACTAAATGCTGTTATGTCATGGAAACTGTATTTCAATCAACTCATAGTCTCATTTTCTTTTATGGACTGAGCTTAGAGCAACTTTAAAAACAGTGTCTTAAGGCATCTGAACCACAACTTCAGTCAGACACTATATCAAGTCAATAAACTATTATTCCTGGCAAACACTTCATGACACTATAAAAGTTCAGAAGTTTTTGCTCCCCAGGTATACTTTCAAAACATTCTATAAATGAAAAGTGATCTCTTTGAAAGCCTATATATGGTAACTATTTGAATCCCAAAATTTCTGCTTTACTGTAGAGTAGGTGACAAGGGCATAAATGTCATTCAAAAACCCAACCAAGGAAAAAACCACCAAAAAATCCCCCCAATAACTAYAGGTAAAGATGGTGCAGTCATGAGAAACACAAACTGAAATATTTTCTGGTGCTATTTGGTATATCTGACAGATTCAGAGGAAGAGGCTTCAGCCATTTGCCTCCCAAAATAGCAGACCAATACAGGAGGGGACCGTTGATTTGAGTTCTTGGTAAAAGAGCCATTATCACATCCACAAACTAAATGACAGGGGATGCTGGCAGACCAGTCCAGTCTGTAATCTATTTACATACTAAAGAAGGAAAGTTTTCCCATGCAATATAATAGTGTGTAAAASCTGCAGCATGTGATTCCAGGTTCTTCCCTAGGGCAATAACCAAACCACGTGGACCTCTGTTGGTATAAACTTAAAGAATATGGCCATCACAGCAGTYGTTCTTCGGGTTCTATTACCTGCCATGCATATGTGCCTCGGAAACCAAGTTTTCTGTAAAAGCATACAAACTTCATCGCTATTATCAGATGCAATTAAAACCTTGCACACAAACGACCTCCCGCAGACTTCTCTGCACTATCTCCAACAAGCACTCATTTCAAGAGAATGCTAAATTTAAAACTTAATTAATTAAAATCTAAATATGTTTTCCTATTGATTTATGTATTAACATACTCAAACAGGCACTAGCCATTGTGTAAAACCTTYTGGTACATTAGAGCAAGACTGCTGCTGCTTCAGAGTCAAGGTGTTCAAAATCCCTCAATAGTTTCAAGCAGCATCTCTGTCCAAGAGGCAATATCYGGACTAGCTGCATCATCTCCCTTCYTCCACTGCTATCCCAGTGTCATGAGCCCAAAGTTCATCTGTTCAACKAAACTGCTGCTTGAAACAGCTATACAAAACAAAAGTGCTGTCAAGGAGACAGCAGCTGGCTGCAGCACAATACACTAGGAAAAAGGAGTTTTGTGAGRTTTGGTGTTTTGGGGTTTTTTTAATAGTAGCACAGTATTATGTAATTTACTACAAGTTTTGCTTTTAGGATAGACAAATTCCCAGCCTGCTTTACAAATAAGGTGCTTGAAATTTGGTCCACTTCTTACTAGAGCATCAAYTTGGGACATTGCAGATTCACACTCAATTCAGACTCATATAGTGAGTTAAGATACAGTTAACTACTTAAGGGAAAAAGCTTAGTTGGGGTAACAGAGAAGATAGGGAATTTTAGCAGCGCTTATCTTTAGGAGATAGCAGACAAGACCCACCTAGGCCAGTGCTCGAGGTTCAGTGAAGCACAGTGCTTTTTTTTGTGCAGTCCTAAGTACAGTGATGATGGTTAGCACAGGAAGGCAAGAAGAGGCCGTTTCTCCCCTCTACCACTCTAATCCTCTCCACTCCAACACTGGGTTTTCTAAGAACCGTGGGAAGAAACCAAAGCTCTGTGTAATAGTGGAAAATAGATGGAAAGAGTGCTGCTCCTCCTCTTTAGACACACACGTGTGCGCATATGGTGGTGTCAAGTTATAAGGTGGGATGCAGACATAGCAGAGGGCTGGAAGGGCCAGAAACATCGCTATTCGGACCGGAACAAAGGCCCCTATAAAGCACTGGGGTCTGTCCACCCCCGGGRCGTAGAGGGCTGGCAGGCACCTCTCCGGGACTCGAGGGATTCGGGAAAGGGTTCCAACACCCGAGGAAGGGCAGGCTGGGCAGCTGGGGCAGAAGCTCGTGGAAAGGCAGGCGGAGGCCGGGAGCGCTGAGCGGAGGGGGCCCGCAGGGCCGCGGGGAGAGGCGGGACCGGGGCGGGGAGCGAGGGGGAGCTCCCCGGCGGTGGGAGGGCAGCGGGGTACCCGGGGGAGGCGCGGACGATGGGGGAGCGCGGCTGCGGAAGGGTCTGAGCGGATGAGGAGAGCGGMACGAGCCCCTTGTCCCGCCCGCCCCGGCCCCCTCAGCGCTCCTGGCGGTTACTCATCGCCCCGCGCTCCCGCCGCCATTTTGAATCGACTCCGTCCCCTCCACGGGTTCCGCCGGCACCGGCTCCCCGCGGACTCGGCTCGGCCCGACCCGGCCCGACCCAGCCCGACCCGACCCGACCCAGCCCAGCCCGACCCAGCGCACCGTACTCACCGCCCTGCCGCTGCTGCTGTCGCGGCCGCTCGCCCGCGTAGCAGCCCCCACTCCACTCCCGCCTCACCGCCCGCTCCGCGCCTGAGGGACGGGCGGGGCCAAGYCCCGCCTCCCCCCGCCCGCCATCTTATTGTCAAACCCGACAAAGGGACCCGCGGCCGCCGGGGGTGGGCCTTCCCAGGAGACCACGCCCACCACGGAGCGGAGGCCGCTTCTATTGGCTGTCGCCAAGTCCCGCAGGCGCCGCTCGCCTCTGCGATTGGCCACAGGTCCCGTCTGTCCTGCCCCCGGCCTCCGCCCCCGGAGGCGGTGGGGTTGCCATGGCGGCCGGGCCCTTCCCCTCAGCCGTGAGAGGCTGAGAGAGGCGGGGGCGGGGGCGAGGCGGGGCCGCCCGGATTTCAAACGGCAGCCAAGGGCCCGCGGAGCGTCTGGGCTCCTGGCCACGGGCTCCGGCGGGAACAGGTTCAGACCTGGCCGCCCTGCAGCCCGCGGGGAGCCGTGGCGGGGGAGGGGAGAGGGAGCGTTGGCCGCCTCGGCGCGGGCGCTCCCGCCGTCAGGCGCCGCTTCCCTGAGGGTTGGGGAGCCCCTGGCGCTGCGCGCCGCGGGGGTGACAGGAGGCCTCAGGACTCCATTAGCAAGGCCTGTGGCATTTCCTGTTCGGGCCCGGCCGCCAGCAACCCGCGTCCTTGGGGTGGGGGTGAAACCTCACACCGCGCAGGGAGCTTCTGTCTGAACACGACCAACAGTCGTACCCAGGTGGGCAAGAAAGCCAATGGCTTCCTGGCCTCTCTCAGGAACAGTGTGGCCAGTAGGACCAGGGAAGTGATTCTTCCCCTGTAACTGGCACTCGTGAGGCCACACCTCGAGTGCTGTGTCCAGCTCTGGGCCCCTCGGTTCAGGAAGGACACTGAGGGGCTGGAGCGTGTCCAGAGAAGAGCAGAGGAGCTGAGGAAGGGTCTGGAGCTCAGTCCAGTGAGGAGCAGCTGAGGGAGCTGGGGGCGTTTAGCGTGGAGAGGCTCAGGGGAGATCTTACTGCTCTCTACAACTCCCTGACATAAGGGTGTAGCCAGCTGGGGGTCGGTCTTTTCTCCCTGGCAACCAGTGACAGGACGAGAGGACACAGTCTTAAGCTGCGCTGTGGGGGTTTAAGTCAGACATTAGGAAGAATTTGTTCACAGGGTGATTAGACACTGGAATGGGCTGCCTGGGGCAGTGGGGGAGTTACCGTCCCTGGAGGTCTTTAAGGAAAGACTGGACATGGCACTCAGTGCTATGGTCTGGTTGACATGGTGGTGTTTGGCCACAGGTTGGACTCGATGATCTCAGAGATCTCTTCCAACCTAACTGATTCTGTGATTCTGTCCTAAAGCTGCCGCCGCCCCGCTGAGCGAAACCCCCTCCCCGAGCCTTGCTCGCCGCTGTGACCCCGGCGCGATGCAGCTGCACATCTGCAACCACTTAGGCCGCCCCAGCGCCTGCCGGGCGCTCTCCCGGCCGTGCAGCGACGTGCCGGCTGCTCCGGAGCAGCCCGGGGGAGGGAGCGGGGGCGGGCCCGGGCTGCCCGAGAGCCGTAGAGCCGGCAGCTGCTGCCTCCCGCCCCTGGGGCGCGGCGGGACGGGGCGGGGAAGGAAATGGAGAGTGGGAGAGGCAGCAGGGGGATCAGCGAGGCTTGGGGCTGAGGTTCTGTAGGAAAGGCTGGGAAACAGCAGAGCTGTTTACCGTATCACGCCAGAGCTGTAGCGTAATACGGTAAAGAAGGAGGAAATAACATTTCCATAGCAAAGCAAGATCTGCTTTTGGGACAAGACAGGTAGCAAAGCGCAGTATTTCTCCTTGTTTATTTACAGTTTCTTGCACCGGACTTACGACAGCATGGTGCAAAAACACAAGTCAGAGCTGTGAAAGAACAATGCCACAAAGAGATATTCTTGTGCTCTACTCAGCTTAMCATTGAATGTTGTGATTTGAAAAGGATCCACAAAGATTATGAAAGTGTCACTGGAAAACCCCAAGAATTATACCATGTGTTTGAGAGTATTGTCCAAATGCTTCTTGAGCTCTGGCAGTCTTGGTGCTGTTGATTTTTTGCTTGCTGGTTTTTTGGGTTTTTTTAATATATATTTAATTTATTTTTTTAGCTCCAGTCCTTTAATAAGGATTTAACTTGAGAAATAAAGGCGTAACATCAAAGCACAAAACATGGCATGGGATCTGATGAATAAGTTGAGACTCAACTACAACCAGTCTTAGCACTAGGCTTTCACTTGACTTGGGTTTTTCCTTAAAAGTCACTATGTGGCAAGCATTTAGGTGTTGCTTACCCATATTACCCACACTTGCACCAAGGAAGCAAAGTTTCCAAATGCAATACATATACTGTTAATACATATTTGTCATATTTTAGTAACATTATGGAAGGCTAGTGGAATGTGTAAGTGGTCCTTGGAAAGCAGCAGTGAAAAGAATATCTTGTGCAAATCTGTTGCTGCAATGCTATTAGGAGTCAGAAAAGAGGTACCAAAAGTTCCTTTCCCATTTCGTTTTAACCAATTTGCCCTCAACAGAGACAAACATCTGTGACATTGTCATCAGCTTCCGTAATTCCCAGTTCACTCAGTCATTTCTTGTCATTTCATCTGGCTCATCTTTGTAGAAGTAGCCCCAATTTCATTTGCAATTTCATAGCTGCTTTCAGTTTGCTCAGAAATCTCAGCTCACTCGTGAAGTTGTGCGTTCAGGTAGTTGTTCATGCCTGAAGCCTCTATACAGGCTGGTCATCCCCTGACTGGATGGGCTGAGTATTCCCTTTTGTTCTCTCTGCTGAAGTATCCTTTACATCAGAGAGCATCGTTGATCTAACCAGGACCACACCACATACTTTGTTACTATGGATCACATTATTGACCATGGTTACCTTGGGAATGTCATGTTTATCTAAGAAGTTGTTTATAAGTATTCCCTCCTTGCATGCCATTGTTCAGCAGAGTGCATGCACTACCTGGATATATTTCCACACCAGCACCCTTGGCACCACACAGATCTGAGTTTTTCATGCATAGCTGGGTTAATGTCTGCACTGTTATGCCTCTGGTTTTGCATTGTAACACAATTCTCCAGGGTGGTTTCCCCCTGATGGACATTTAAAACCTCTTCTACAACCATGTTGCACTCACTTCAAACTGGAGATCCTTATATTGGCTTCTGGACAGTCAAGAAAGGTGTCTCCTTCCTCTTGTGTTTTTTTTTATCACAATGTCTTCTGGCGGGCCATAGCCTTCAAGTTCAACTGAATCAGCACTGCAGAACAGGCCCTCTACAACACAGTGACCAGGACAGATGATGACTGTGCCTCCTTCAAAACAGTCATTTACAGCTGTCGGTGGATCATGGTGATACTGTATTTTCTAGGTGTTCACCACAATCAGCTACAAGCCCAGAAGGCACACCATGTTCTCAGATGTCATTTTGCAACCTCAGTCGAGCCTCAATGTGTCACACAAAATAACCAAAGTCATCCTCGTGCTTCTCCCTGTTCCAGTCCTCCAGATGCACTGGTACAAGAGCCTGACAGCTCTGCAGCTGGTGCTGTCTGGTCAAACTCTCCTGACTCATCATGCACAACCCGCAGCTCCCACAGTGGTATCTGGTGTCCCTTAAGCTTCAATGGTTCCCTCTGTCCCATGACTTGCACGGGAAAGGCTCTCTGTGTTGCACAACTGCTTTCAGACTGAGTACTCCACACCTACCACCCCAACAAGAACCTCAACCATGTTTATACTCCAGATTTCCTGCCATCCACATGGTGCAAGGACTTTCTCCAGGTGCTCAGCTCTGAGTTGTTTCATCTCAGCAACTTTGCAGTGTTAAGGAAGAGTTTGGACTCTAGGTGCTGAGGCACAGGAGGTTTATTTCAGCTTGAGCTGGTGCCTCCAGAGAGGGATCCTGAACAAAGAAATCCCTGYGCCCTTATATCCTCACAGTCTGTGCACCTGATCTTCACATGCTTAGTGTACCCAATGGTGGTTTATGGTCTGGAGTCTTCTAACACCTCATGGGATTCTTTCTCCATGTCCTTGTGGGCGAGCCATTAATTGTTCTTATCTTCCATCTTGAGATCCCTCCAGGATCTCAATCCTTATCTGAAGATGCCCAGTCTTTCTCTGTTTACTCCCCTGCTTAGCTGTCCATGCTAACAAACAGTTCATTTAATGTTCCCCGACACCAAGCTTTGAGCTGGATGTTGAACTGTAAGCAAGTTACAATTAAATGTAACCCTAGACAATTAATTTCTAATATTCTATAAGTAAACTTAATGTAATCCCCAACATGCGGTCAGCCAAGATGTAATCCCGGTAAGCTCTAAATTGCTCGTGAAACAAAAGATGATCAGTGTGAAAAATATCGGGAAAAAGTACATTCCCGTCGGGCAGAGTCCTTCCTAAGGCAGTGCCTGGTTTGTCACGACTACCATTGGCACTCCAGGAGTCATCACTCCAGACACTCAGCATCTTCCTGGAGCAGAGTTAGGCTCTGCCGCCTCAGCTGCTCCCCGCAGGCCACCGCCTCCCACAGCCGGCAGCAGCAGGGCCTGACCGTCCTCCCACGCCCYCCGGCAGCCCCAGCTCAGCAGGAATTCAAATAGGTATTCCCACAACAAATCCTGCAAGAACCTTTGAGCCTCGGTGGAGGCCCCTTTCGAGGTAGTATGGGGGCTGTTCCCCAGAGGATCACAGCTAGAAGAGTTAATTTGCATTGCTCTTTCTAGTGATAGCATCATCTATATAATAAGATGCTTAAGTCCCCTCTCCTTATCCTTTTTTTTTCTTTTTTTTTTTTCTTTTGTGTAGTTACAATGTGAGGATCTCAATGTATTTGTTTGTGGGGTTTTTTCCCCCAATAACCTCTCCAGTGAAACAAGAGGATGTCCTATGGCTTAAGAACTACATCATCTATGTTTCTGATTAAATCAGTGAAAGAAAAACTGAAAGATTCTTCATCTTCTCTGGAAACCTGAGAAACTAGCAGTGTCTCATCATTGGACTGTCTCAGCAGAAAACAACTCTCACATCTCACATATGTGAGAAACAAAACTCGAGAAGTCAAAATGGAAAAATCTGGACAGACCTATGCAAAACAATACAGCCCAAAGTATTTACTAGAGAGCCAGAAAGAGATGTCTGCAAAACAATCTGACAGCGGAAAGGAAAATTAAGAAAATAACTGCATACAGAGAAAAGTGAGGGAATTACTGGTCAGGAATGTCAGGAGAGCTTTAAATCAAAAGGTGATTCAGAGTATGTACCCAAGCTTCTAGACAATTGAGAGGCAATGCACCTAGTAAGACACCATAGAGCAGCCTGCCTGCCGATGAAGTGAATAACATGGGTGACAGGGAAACCATGCAAATCAGCTCGGCAGGTCTCTCCTGGGAAGTCGGGTCACCGCTGACACCCAGCAGAATCTTCAGAGCGAGTGGAAGTTCTGAAGGGATTTAAAAACAGTGGCAGTCTGTATAAAAGATTCATGGGATGCTGCTTTTGTCTGAAACAGGAGGTACAGGGCTGGTTTAACAGGAGCAGGCATCACCTCGACCTTTCCCAGCAGGTCCGAGGTGCAGATCCATCCTTAGCACATGGTGGGACTTATTTGAGCTGGAGCCTCAGCCCCAGAGCAGGAGGGCTGGGTCGAGCGGAGCTGCTGCCCTGAGCCCCGTCCTTTGGCTGGGCAGGGTTGGCTTGYGCTCGGTGGGGATGAAGGACGGGCTTGGCTTCAATCCCCGATTGCTGCGTGTGCTGCAGCCATGCCGCCTCCCCGAGCCGAGCATCCGCGGCTGCGGGAGTTGTGCTGGCAGCCGGCTCCAGCTCTCCCCATCCCACAGCCTGCTCTGCCGGGAGCCCTGGCCTGCCGCTTCCTCCGGCGGTGGCTGGTACCGGGTGGTGTGACCTGCGTGCCACGGGCGTTGGAAAGCAGCCACTGCTCCCTCCCGCCCAGCCCCCTTCCTTCCCTTCTGGAGCAAGCCTGTGCTGGGCTGTGCTTGATGCCTCGGGAGCTTTGCTGCTCCTTTCTCAAAGCTACTCAGCCCCTGCTGAGCTGGCCAGACTTCCACACATTGGCTGTGACGGGAAGGCTGGTTTAGAGCTGGATGATGTTTATAAAACCGCAGAAATTAACAGAAACACAGTGTCCAGGAGCGGGGCTGAAACTACCCTTTTAAAAGACAAAAAAAAAAACAACAAAAAAACCCCAGACATGACTCAGCCCTGAACTGGAAGCTGTGAGCTGTCGCCAGTGCAGTGCTGTGCTCTGGCTAGCGAGTCTTTTTGAGAGACAAGGTGTGTTAGCTCAAGCTCTGTGCATTACCAGCACAACTGCCTGTGGTTTGGAGGAGTTTTTGGCTGTGATCCCACTGGTTCAGAACGGGGACAGAGCTTGCTTGCCTCTGCCTGCTAAAGACAACGTGGACTTGTTCTGAGTCTGCATTGTTTCTCTCATAATTACTGTTTGATTAAAGCATTTAAGATATGCTTGTCTTTTTAATTTGGCTCTGGAGTAGGGCAGGAGGCCCACTCCTCGTATACCGTTTCCTTTAAGCCCAACCTGGCAAATTCTGATTACCTCTGAGATAGGCAGCGTTATGAATCAGTCCTGAGTGCTTCTGCAGACAAGCACATTCCTGCAGCAGAGCTCGCCTAAAAAATCCAGAGGCAGATGGAAAAAAGGCTAAGGAATAATTAAATGTGGCTGTTCCTTAAGAAATAAGCCTGTAGTAGCAGCTCAGCTGGGCCCCATAAGCCAGGTACAGGATACAACTTCATTGCATGCAGTCTGCAGTCACAGTGTACGAATTTAAGAGAAAGTGGTTTTGTATTGTTACTGTGTGTTAATGTGTGGATTAGCAAAGGTGGCTGGAAGTTCTGCTCAGCCTTCAGTGAGGGTAAGCTTCTCCACTGCTCTGAGCCTGGAAAGTCTGTTGCTCTACCTGTAGGAGGGGTTGGATAAAGAACACTGGTCATCTGGTGCTTGTAACACAAACCCAAGCGTTTGTTGTAAGCGAGTGAACATTTGCRGGCTAACTGTAGCTTGATGGTGCATGATAATGATGCTGGCATAAAACGTTAGTGGATTACAAAATGAGAATAGCAGAGTCAGAGCACTCATCACCCCAGCTAATCCCACACCAGCTAATACATGTCTGAATATGGCAGTATTGGCTCAGCTGGGGTTTTGAAAATCTGAAGAGCTGTAGCAGGCAGGTGATGGGAGGGGTGGATGTGGCTGTCAGCACAACAATGGCAAAGCATTCCGTTCTTAGGCAGAAATCTG
Source organism: Amblyornis subalaris (assembly GCA_018881555.1). Taxonomy (NCBI): domain Eukaryota; kingdom Metazoa; phylum Chordata; class Aves; order Passeriformes; family Ptilonorhynchidae; genus Amblyornis; species Amblyornis subalaris. Next base: position 3,206,402 of record JACAXG010000096.1, on the reverse strand, counting down.
TCTGCCTCAGGCCACCAGCCTCAGGCCTTAGGTTTTATGGCTGTGGGTATCTGATCTATCTGCTAGGAGGCCATGGGGATTAGGAGTGACATGAGCCAAGAAATGAGTTCTTTGTAAGAACTTGTACAGCCTAAGATACTTTGTGAGCTAAAAGCAGCACTGCTGTGTTTACCCAAGCCAACTAGTAGCTTTATGGAACYAATAATAAATTGCTAATAAGAGGTATTAATATATTTTGACTGCAGGAAATAGAGTGGAAACAGGACACAAGGAAGCAGTTAGGCTTGCACTAGTCCACAAACTCTCTTAACCTGCCTGGCTAAAGTGGTTTTGTTGGAGTTATAGACCCCTCACAGGCAGGTATCTGTTGAAGTCAGTGACCATCAGTTTCCTCTTACAGTGGAAAGGCCCTGAAAGAAAGGGTGCCCTCGTGTTACAGTATTTGTTTATGCTCTTCAACCAGCAGGATGTGATAAACTAAAAACAAAATAAGAGTTTTCAGCAAGATTTACAGTTGCCAGCCAGTTCAGAGAAGGTGGTCTCCATGGCAGGTGAGATGTGTGTTGTAGTGGACATCRGGAGGAACAAAGCCCAGATAATGCCAAGTTAATGACAATAGGAACCTCTAGTGACAAAGCACCATGCACTGACCAAACAGCAAAAGTCTCCAGATATGCACCAACAGTCAGCAAAGATGCATTTTGAAGTGCTGAATGTTGTTTGGGGTTTTATTTAAAGGTAGTTCATCATGGTAGCTCTTGTTTGTGAGGGACAAGATTGTTTTGTTGCAAAAATATTGCCTTAGAAAGGATTTTTAATAACTACAGGAACTCACCTACTTCTTAATGGGGATTTTTTAGAAATACATTTCGGACACTTGAGCGCCATGTTATCTGGTGCTGCTTAAAATATGTGTTCTGTAGCTAGGCATAAATACCATAGGCTATGACAGTTGCTATAGCAACTAAGCATCTACTATTAAATAGCACCCACAGGCTCAAAACCCATGTGCAGCCTGTCAGTGCACAAGGTATTCCTTTCTTTGCAGCCAGCTAAGCACCATATTTTCATCTCAGGAGCTAGTCTGCTTCTGATGAATGTGTTTGTGCTGGGCATGTGAAGCTTTTTTCTCCCCCACCAGCTCTACCTTCCTTTGAAACAGCAGATACTGTAGGAACAAAATAGCCTGAAGTGGTTGGAAGCTGAAGAAGTTAATGAATAATTCCTTTTTCATATATTCTTGAACATACATTAGATGTGGCTTTCAAATCTTTTAGGCCAGATTTGAGCCTACACCTTTGCTGTTCTGCATCTTTTGATATTACAGTGTTTTGCTCTTGAAACCAGCCTTTCAGAAGGTACAGTGCTGTTCCTAGAAGCYGTATCCTTGAAAATTATAATACCAGTGGGAAACTAATTTCTGCAGTTGTGGCAAACTKGAGAGTTATAATTCAAAAGCACAGTTAAAACTAACATAACTTTTAAGAATATGTGGTCCAATTGTTTATTTTTAAGCTTGCCTAAAGTTGGTAAGCATTTGGACCATGAAATCTAAGGGGAAAAAGTAGAAAAATAAGAACACTGAGTTTCATATGCAGTAACAGTTCTGGTGGATGAGATTTCAGTAACAAGCTGTTGACAGCATTAGTTGTTTTACATTTTCCAAACCAGAAATGYGATTTTCTTTAGACCCATTATAAATAAGAAGGAGAATAAAATTAAGCATCAGTAAGAGAAATACACTGGTTATAGAAATGAATGCTTTATCTGCAAGTTAAAATGACCCTCTRTGCTCCTTGAAGAGTAGAAGAAGTCTGTGATGGCTTGTTGGAGTGTTTGAGAGTCTGCTGAATCGATAGGTTAAATAGAAAATGTACTATATCCACAAATTATTGCTGATGTTGATTTGCTGGTGGCTTAGTAGAATTACATAGTCTGTAAGAAAAAATATAAATTATAGTAGGAGCAAAACAATTATAGTTTAATAAGAGTACCAAAACGTGAGGATAAGAAGTAGGTAAACTAAGGCATGAAAAGGCACATTAAAAATATGATTTTTTTTCCTAAGAGAATGATTGCTAATGCTTGTGTGCCTTGTGTGCCTTGTGTGTATAAAGGGTTAACCTAATTAGAAGCATGACTGTGAACACAGATAACAGGCTGTGGGCTGGTCTTGCTCTATGCTCTGGTCCTGCACCTTGATGGGAATGACAGCTTTGACTTTTGTAGCAATAAAGGAATGTTAACTCCTGTCTCCTGGTGGTCTGCCAGTAGCCAGTGGTTTCCCAGCAATCACTTCAACATGTCTAGTATTCATGGAATAATAAATCTGTAATTGGCATTACTTACAAATAGCACCAAATGCCAATRGACTTGGGATAAAGTCTCTGGAGCTGCCGTGAGCAGTGGTGCAGGATGATGCGGAGAGTGGTTTGCTGAGGCAGAGAGGCAAAGTGGGGCTCATCAAAGAGTTGTTTAGACTTTTCTGGGTGTTTGGATACTGCATGGGGCTCAGCTGAATGCCTTAGATGGTCTGCCTGCCTCCTGCTGCTTACATCCTGTCCAGGGAATCATGGACAGATCCTGCAAAGTTCCATCATCCTCCACTTTTTATTTTAATGCGAGGGAMAATTGTCTATTTCTCCTGCTTGTTTTCAGTTCTGGGTGTTTGAGGTTTTTTYCCTTCTTTTTCAGCCTGTTGGTAGCCATTCTTTTAAAAAGGTTGTGTGTTTCTGCCATATTCGGATAAATATTATACCCTGACCTTGTGTCTGGCTCAGCAGCTATTTGTATGGTGAGGATGAGTACACACACCCCCACACTCCTCTGTACGGACTGTTCTACYTAGCAGCAGCACAAAGTCTTACAAACTTATGATTACAGGATGTGAACTTTAGGGATATAAGAGGTACTAACGTTTTTTTCTTCCACTGTGAAGTCCACCATGCCCAGCAGGAGAAATAGGGTAGAGTCTGGTGCCCTCTTGTGACTACAATGAAGCCCTGGAAAAACATCATCCCGTGAGTAAAAGCGGTCAGGGCTTGAATGACTTTGGAAAACACAAAGAAATTTATCCTAAACAAAAGCTGGAAGTATAGAAAGGGGGAATTAACCTCTCAGTGTACTTTCTGAGATGAAACTTCTGTGTGGTTCAGAACAGAGGCAGCGGACTCACAACTCATGGTTTACTGATGTGTCGAATATTTCAATGATATGTTGCTTTCATAAGAGCTTTTCTTCATGCTGTTCAACTAGATGTGATACTGAAGGATGGACAARTCAGGGTTATATGTTAATACTGCTCTACATCGCGGAGGAATATGCCCAAGCTACATTTCTAAATTAAAAATGACCCAAATTCTCCAAATTCTGCGGGTTTGAGGTCATTATGATCTGAAATTATGGTCCAGCAAAAAAAGTTCAGATTCACATTTAATTTTCTGCAGCCTTCAGGGAGGAGGAGGATGGCTATTTTCATGGCTTTGGCTTAACCTCACGTTAATTTATTTATAATGGGTTTCAGTATCTCCAGAGGGGAAAAAAAAAAAAGATTATTTTCTGGGATTTTCCCTTCTACAGTGTTACTTCTTATCTTGGAATTTGACTAAGAACTTGTTCTATTATCTGAAACCGAATGCTAGGAAAACAAAAAGAGAAATATTTAGTATTACTAATTCCCAGCTTCTTCCCTTTCATGAGAGGGGAATATTTCTGGTCAGAAGAGGGAATGACTCATCCTCTAACAAAGCAAGCAGGGTCCACACAGCTTCTCATTAGGGAAAGCCCCGTGCTGAGTTGTAAAATCACACACACCTTTGAATTCTGCTTTTGTGTAAACTGAAGTGTCCCTCTGACCTTTAGTTTCCCATCAGATCTTTTCTGACATTACAGCCTGCCTGTATCTGCTTCACAGCTCTGGGTACAGAGGAAGATCTTCCTTTGTCCTCTTCTTGTTTCTGATGAAACTTCAGATTTGTTCTTGGCCTGTCCAGAATCTCCTGACTTTTGTCTATGGGCCATTCCCACAAGTCAAAACAGCAAGAAGCCAGTGATATTCCTGAGTTGCCTTGCTCTTTAATTTTTCTTCCCTTTTGCATATTGCTATGTCCAGTCCTGAGTTTAATTTGAGACTTGTGCATTTGTCCCTCAAGGACACAGCTGTTACTGCCAGCAGTGCAGTGAAGTGCACCATTCCACTGAGAGCTTTATTTTAGGAAGGATTTGAACAAAAGAATTAGAGGTAGACAGAAACCATACATGCAGCTAAGTGGAAAATTACAGGATTTTTTTTATAATACCTTATCAAATATCCTGTATCAAACACAGTCACCTATAAATGTCAAACATACAGGAATGAAAACTACCTGTAATTGGTAGTGTGAGCCTCATCTTCTTGACTACATTTAAGAAAGGCAGCATTCCCCTACCCCCAATTAATCAAATAGAGAAGTAATAGTGCTGTGGTGTCAAGTGTATCAGACTCACACTGTCAGAGACTCATCCTAGAAATCTGATGTTAAGAAAGTGCTTCCCAACCCATGAAAATAGCGCCAGGAAGGGAAGAGCTTGAGAGGCAGAGTGCACATGATAGCTCTCCAAGAACTAGGGATTTTAGAGATTATTGCTGCTGGCCTCCTGTGCACAGCCGTGCAATAGTGTTACTGATGTCTTCAGTGCTGTACCCAGACAGATACGATGAGCCCCTTGTGAGTGCTTGGCCCTGAATGTTTCCAGTCTGCAAGCCAACCCTGTAGATCATTATCACTCTTATCTTTTGGAAACAACAAAACATCTACAAACACCAAAATATCACAGTGATGAAAATCCCAGCAAAATCCCCAAGGGTCTATGTTACCAGAAGGAGACAAAGTTAAAATGAAAGCCTGCATATTTTTTTTTCCTGATGCCCCAGCATAAATAGAAGCAAATAAAGTACTTTGAATCTGACCTTGAAAGTGCTGACTCATTAGAATTTCTGTTTTAATACCTTATATTTGCCTCCACGCTGTTCACTGCTCCATTGCAATAAGCTCTGAATACGCATAGACACACCTGCTCACGCTTTCTAGTATCTCCTGCAAGGGCTTGTATTTTAAACCAAAGAGCCAGACAATGCTCAAGGGAAGAAGTGTCACATTCTGCAGATGGGGAACCGTGATACAGGCTGCTGCATTTCTAAGTAGCTTTCTGAACATGGATATTTGCATATTTGTTCAGAACATCTGCGACTTTAGGTTTACAAGGCTTTTCAGGACTTTGTATATCATACAGCACCCTTTTCCCACAGTATCTCTCTTCTCTTTGATTCTTCATAGCCCTCAAGAAAATATTTCAAGACAGACCTTTGAACATAGAGTGGATGCTCTGTGATCATGGGCTGAAATGCACAGGTCCTGTCACAGACTGAGACTACCAAACAGGATGGATCATTTCATGGTGCACTGAGAGGTTGCTCTTGTAGACAATATTCATGTGATGTTTTGTAAAATTCTTACCACATGAGTTATCATCTCTCCTCAGCAGGCTTTCTGTCTGTCTGAAAGGCTGTTTTTTGCTTTCTTACCTCCGAGCATTTCCTACAGAATGGAGTAAGAGAGTAAAGTCCTAGAAGTTATTGGTGATCTGAATTACAGATGAGACATAATGAGTTCAGAGTCCTACCTTTTCTTACCAATAGCTCATGATGGCAGCTACTAGCATCTATTACCAGGGTATGAGTATTAGTCCAATTTGGGATAACAGATTTCTCTTTTTATGCTTCGCATTTTTGTCAATTTGAAAACTGAATCATGAGGCCATGCTCCATCCCTGCTGCAAACAGGAGCGCCCTCTCCTGTGCAAAGGTTCATTTTGCAGGGAAAAAGGGAGAGCAGTGCCATACGAACCACCCCAGCAGGCACTGGAAAAGATGGAGAGGACTGGTAGGCATCACATCCTCTGGACACTGGTTGCAGAAGACATGCTGGGAGATCCAACTTAGGGGATGCTGGCTGTATGCTCCCCTGCATGTCAAAGAGGTTAAAAAAATGATTGCATCTCTCTGATGCAATCCCCCCACCCTTATTTGCTGCCATAAGTTTGTGCCGGTTTGAAAACAAGAGAGGCATTCCAACCTGTCAGGGAACTTTGGCATCATTCCGCTGTATAGAGGAAGTTTCCTAAAAGACCTGTCCCACAGTGTGAGCTGTAGGATGACAATATCCTCACTAAGAAAAACCATTATGTTGTGGATATTTTTGCAAGCCTGATTCCAAGTTAGATTTCATTACTCACTACCCAACAGAAATTTGACATTAGGTTGTACATGAGAGCAGGGACTGAGATCAGCTACRAGATCACCAATTGCAGAAGAAACTTGTCACATGTAGAGTCTAAGTTCATTCCTGTAGGATTTTGCCTGTTTTGTAGCAAAATCGTAGCAATCCTCTAGAAACAAAACTTAATACAGAACATGAAAGCATTTCTTAGTCAGGAATAGAGTTTTATAAGTGAGTTACCCGAAACATTTACTTAAAAAAATTGCAGTCTTTAGATATAACTTAAAATTGATGAATAAGCAAACAAATCACATATATTGTCTGCAAAAACTAGTTTAGCCAGCTCTAGTTCATAGCCAGAAATTATTCACTTCATGTTTTACAGTCATACTTAAAATAATCAGCAATGAACTTATCTCCAGGTACATTATGAATGTCTGAGACACATGTAAAAATAAAATCATGTTTTATTTATTCAGTAGCCCACTCTTCTCTAAATCAAATTATGGAAGTTATACCTGAGTAAGTGCTGAACACAAAAGAGAGTGAAATTTTCTAATCCCACCCCCTTACACTGGTGAGCAGTTTACCTGCTCTCAGCTTTCTGTGTGGAGACCTGGCCATCTAAAGACCAAACTGGGAGGCACAGCCAGGGTTTGGTTCTGTCCTCTCTGTAACTCATCTTCCAGATTGAGCTGAGTTGGGGAAGTTGGGAGCCAGATCCAAATGGCTGTGTTGAGACTTGCATATCTGATGCAGCAGGTGAACCTTTCTTCACAGCACGAAGCAGTCCCTGCAGGCTCACTGGTGGTGTCTCTGCAGGAGGAGAGGATGGGAAGACCCACGCAATGAATCCACCCGTCAGATCCGCTCTGAACCGAGAAGTGCCCCTGCTGTGTCTCTCACATACATCCTGCTGCTGAGACCTGTCCTTTGCCTGGGTAGCAYAGTCAGGTATGGTCTGACAAAACAGATCACATGCTTGAATTTATCAGATAAGAAACAGTCACTTTATCTGATGGGATATTTTAACAACATGGAAAGAGTCTTTCTTGATGCCCTCACTCAGCCATAAAGCTGCATTTCTGTTTATCCAAAGAAGTCAGAATTTGCAGTTTTCCCATGTGGATACATTGCTTGGTACCTGGCCCCTAATCCCTTCAGTAATCTATCACAGGATATTTTAGTTTGGAAAGCACCTCTGGAGATTATCTAGATAAATTTCCAAGTTAGATCAGGCTGCACAGGTCGTTGTCACTTCTAAGGTTTTTGGTTCAGAGTATGTCTGAACAAAGAAACTTCAAGGATTTTCATTAAGAGAAGATGCATAATGATGCAGTAATTTAGAACAGCATGCAGCTTCAGTAAGGCAGAAGAATTGCAGCTGTTGCATCAGAGCTGGATAATCCCTGTTCCCTGCATCTATGGCGCTGGGCACTAATGCTGGTTCATGGAATCATAGAATATCCTGAGTKGAAAGGGACTCAGAAAGATCATCAAGTCCAACTCCTGCCCCTGTACAGGACACCCCAAGAGTCACAGCATGTGCCTGAGAGYGTTGTGCAAATGCCTCTTGAGCTCTGTCAAGGGTTGGTGCTSTGACCACTTCCCTGGGGAGCCTGTTCAGTGCACAACCACCCTCTGGGTGAAGAACGTTTTTCTAATATCCAACCTAAACTTCCCCTGACACAACCTCAGGCCATTCCCTCAGGTCCTATCACTGGTCACCAGAGAGGAGAGATCAGTGTCTGCCTCTCTGCTTCCCACTATGAGGAAGTTGTAACCGCAATAAGGTCTCCCCGCAGCTTCCTCTTCTCCAGGCTCTACAGACCAAGCGACCTCAGACACTGCTCGTAGCCTCCCCTCCAGAGCCTTCACCATCCTCGTGGCCCTCCTTTGGATGTTCTCTAATAGCTTAATGTCTTTCTTATATTGTGGCTCCTAAAATGCACACAGGACTTGAGGTGAGGCTAGACCAGCGCAGAGCAGAGCAGGAAAATCACCTCCCTCGACACTCACTTTTTATCAGAGGAAAAACATCAGAGAGGTTTAAATTCATCAAGGTCAATATCTAATTTGCATCCATTTCAATCAGCTCGGAAGCCTGTACCTGTGGTTTCTTCTAAATTCACTGCTATAATTCATCAGAGTTTGCATTCAGACTATGAAAATCCTGAGGCTGGGGCAGTTTGCATGTGCACCTTCAGAGATGAGTCACCAGAGCTGTCTGGCAGGGGCTGTTATAAGCCATGTTCTGCTGCTGTGGAATTCTTTAGCAACAGAAAGTTACAGATATTCAATAAAGTTACAGATATTCAGCACTTTGCAGATTTCTCCTTGACACCTTAGAGATTTTGATCTCTGGGATGCATATGAGAATAGAAATCCAGAATTCATTAGTCAGAACCACAACAGAGTTTCACATTTTTTCCAAGAAACGATCTCCGATTTATGTGACTACTTTTGAGGACAAAAGCATCTGATAGATAGTTACCAGAGGAGTAATTAAATAATAAAAAAATGAAATATGTAATAAATATAATAAATTGAAGRTATATAATTTTGGCACAATGGTTCTTTCAAAAAGTGTAAAAATATATAAGAATAAAACATAATCTACAGAAATATCTATGGCAATTTCAAGATATTAAAAAGTATTGTATTTACATTAACACTGGCTAATATTAATTCAATTCAGAAATGTGAATGTCAATAACACTTTCAACATGTCACAGAAATACACATTACAGATGAAATGGAATGACACTGTGAAACACTTTACAAACATGAATTTAAATTGATTCATGATCTTCTTCTGTTGAATCACATAAAAATATGAAGAAGTCATTTAGATAAACATTGCCAGATCTGTATTCATATTTTTTGAATTCTTGGTTGAAGGCACAAAGAGCTACTATCAATAAGTTGTTCATAATAAAAGTGGCAGCAGCAGCAATGAAGTTTGTCCCAGTGTGGTCTCCTGTATGCACCTCCAGCATGTCCGGGGGAGTTCCCAGCTGTTGGGAGGAAGGACTGTGCTCTCCAGCTGCCAGCCCTTCCATACCATCAGCCTATCCATATCTTCTACAGACTCCTACACAGTCAGAGCAGGATCAATACTGGAGGTGTTAGCTTAGTCAGAAATGAAACATGAGTTCAACAAACGTTTGAATATGGCATAAAAACAGTCCCTGACTCCACTTGGAAATGTGCACATTTTCTATATATTTCAGTGCATTCTAGRTTTGACTGCAAACCGAGTAACATTTACTAACTGTAAACTGTCAAGCATTAGAATTGTACGTTTTAAGAATTTCAGGGCAGTGCAGGATCTTGACTATTGCAGCAGCAGTACTGTTGGTTTGTGTTATCAGGCCATTGTTTTGCCCTCTGATACTCCTGGAATGTGCGTTGTAGCTATAGTCACATACTGAAGTATGAGGAAAATTTTCAAGGCTYTCATTGAAACACTGATCTTTAAGACTAATTTTTAATATTTTCCACTGGTTAACCACAAACATTAACAGCAGAGTACATGTATGAGAATCTGAACGTACACCTCCTCAAGAAGAAAAAATTTCAGCCATAAGAATAGTACATCGTTCTCCTCAGCAGTGCTTTCTTTTTATTCTGCTCAGAAGATAAAACTGGTTTTATTTCATATGAGCAAAAGAGTCAGTCCAAAAAATAAGCTTTTAAGATCCCAATTTGAGTCAAAGTAAATTACTTTGTTTATTCCACAAATCCTTAGCAAAGCAATATTTTCACCAACGACACTGGTGGGCAAATTTTATTGTAGGAGACAAACAGAAATGTGAACTACTGCTCCTGTAGCATCCTCAAGGACTTGCTGGTCCATGCAGGACATGTAAGATGATATCAGCATGTAAATACCTGTCTCCTGCAGCTGGCATTGAGAACTTCCCATTTGTTTCAGCAGCTTCCTGGTCTTCTTCCAAGCTGCCACCTTCCTGGTCTCTGCCACTACTACAGGCCTTTTGAATGTTGGATTAACCTGTTATTTCTTTGTTTTCTTCTCTTTGGCTCCCTTCCTGTGATTCTTTTGGCGTTTTCAATTTTGTGCTGTCAGTCTTGTGATTAATGGATGAATTTAGCTTGGATGAGTTCAATCTCCATCTTCTCAGGCTCCCGTAACAATCTTTTCTGACATTTTCACTGACCAGCACGTAGATGATTGGATCGGCAACACTGTTTGCAGTGCCTAAACACAGAAACACTGTAAAAACTGAATATATCTTCTCTTCAAATGGACATGGGCAGTTCTGATGAAGCATAAAGTATATGGCTCTTATTATGAGCACCACATGGTACGGAGCAAAGCAGATCAGGAAAATAACAATAATGGCAATAGCCACATACTTCACTTTGGCTTTTTCGCGATGAGTCAAGCTGCTGCTTCTTTTTGTAGTTTGGAAAATTTTGTAGTTTGTAAAAATGAGGATTGCGAAGGGTATGGCAAATCCAAATACGAATCTAGCAATGCTGAAAGAAGCCAATTTTATGTCGAGGGGCACTGTCTCAAAGCAGGTTCTCACACTCATGCTGTTTTGCTTATCTTCCATGCAAAATACTGGAGTGTGGATTACTGCAACSACAGCAAAGAGAATACAGACTATTATGATGGCCTTTTTCTGTCCTCTTCTCCCCCTTGATTCCAGAGCATACACCACTGCCATGTAACGATCCACAGAGATGCAGCACAAAAGCAGAATGCTGATGTAGATATTGCAGAAAAAGATGAATCCTGTTATTTTGCAACCAGTATCACCCATGGTCCAGTTGTGCCCATTTTGCACGTAGATAATCCAGAAAGGCAAGGTACTTAAATACATCAGCTCACACAATGATAAACTGAAAATATAGATAGCSACTACTTTATTCCTTTGGATTTGTATGAATGTAAGGAGAGAAGTTAAGCAATTTGCTGGAAGGCCTATAGCAAAAACGATGCTATAAACAGCAACCAGAAGTGTCTGGCTGTGTTTGTAGGGAATTCCTGGGCAAGTGGAGTTATCAGTTTTGTTTGGACAATCTTCCATTATTCTTTTTCCAGCTGGTGTTTCCTGAGAATCAGAAGACAAGGTGGAAAGTTAGCATTGTGTCACTTAAAAATGTGTCAGTAGAGGTTATGGTCCCATAGGTGCCAACCTGACATGTCAGTGGAGCAATTGGGATGGAGGATGTTTGAAAGGTGTCTCCTCAGACACAGGAACTGAGAAAGTGCTGTGTGCATAGAAGTACAGTGGAGGGTGTGACCTCCCTCTGCGACTGCCTTCATTTCCCCACTGCTCCACTCCATCCTGACACGCTGGCGGTTCCTGCACTGGCTGGGCCAAAGTCTCTTGCCAGAGGGTCACATCCCTCCACATTTGAGTTGGACTGGAGTCTGGTGCATATGTGGAAGCTCACTCAAGTGGGATCTGGAGTTTTGACCCCAGACATAAAACCATCCATCTCCTGTCAGATCCCATTCTAAACTAATACTGTAAATGCTAAAACCCCCATAATTTCTCACGCTGTGTATCACCTCCACCAAAATCTCACACGSTGCTCAGCGTACAAAAGTCAGGTAGATGAATATGAAGTTGTAGAGTAGCTTAGACATATTTGAAAAAACAGTTGGATCCAGTATTGTCCCATCTCAAGAATGACTGGAGAAAAGAATCCTCGCTGCTGTGTGGGGAATATGGCACAGTATTGACCAGTGACAGGACCCGAGGGAATGGCCTGAAGTTGTGTCAGGGATGGTTTAGGTTGGATATTTCCTTAGGAAGGAAAGGTTCTTCACCCAGAGGGTGGTTGAGCTGGTGTTATCTTACAAAAACGATGGTTGCAACAAGGGCTTGTGGTGACAAATTTTTTTCTGCCTCTGAGCATCTACCACCTTTGGCAGAGGAGGAGGGGTCTTTTCTGGGCCACCTACCAAACTGCTGTGTAGAGGGGATAAAAAGGGTACTTGATTTCAGGGTCAGTAGTGGTTCTCTGCACAGACCTCACCTGTGAACTGAAATACAAAAGCTTGTCCTTGACTCAGACACGCCTCACCAATGTGAGAGCTGCTGTACACCTGCACACCCCAGAGCTCTGTACACCTGCACGCCCCAGAGGGTCTTGGAGACCTCCCCTTCACCCAACAGGTGAATAGTCAGTAGTGGCTCGTAGTCAGGCAGACAGTGACAGACAGGGCAGGAAGACATGGCACAAGTCACACACCATCTCAGTTACTCATCAGCTTGTCTACACCACACACCCCAAGAAAAACACCTTCCGGAGTGGTTAAAGGTGCTCTCTCCTCCCCTCTCCATGGCTTTGCACACTTCTCTTGATCCTGCAATTGTCTGAATATTCTCTTTTCTGTACAGCTTCCCCCAGAGCAGTTGGTGATGGGGCAGGGCAGGAAGGAAGTGGTAGCAGAGTTCTTCTGTAGACACACAGCTCCCAATATTTGTCTCTTTTGCCTCTTCCCCTCCCACTTTGCTCCAACTCTCCTTCCCATGCTCAGCACCTGGGAGGGAGCCTCAGGAAGGAGATGCCTGTGACTTTCTAAGCTACCTGCATGGAGCAGGCGTTTTTCCATGGTGTTTGGCATATGGACTAAGCCACAGGGCTGTGGCTGAGCTGAAGAGACCTTCACCCTTAAATGACTGTCGCTGCCAGGCACGACGCCTCAGCTGACGAAGTGCAGCCACAGGCGTGGATATACACTCCTAGAGAAAAAGCATGTGCTGAATGACTCTCCTGAAGCTTTGGCCTGTCAGTTGGGACCTTGTATCCTTTCCAGAAGGAATGCTCTGTGTCCCAGCTCCATATCAGGATGGAGGAGAGGAGGCCACCCATTTGCACCACTCCTCACCTTCGCCAGGCTCTCAGCCCCAGCCAGGGAAGACTGTTCTTCCACTGGCCACTGCATCCATCCCCAGTTCTGAGCTTCACCTGTCTCCGCTCAGTTCTTCAGGCCTGCAGAGGGGTTTCCCCCTCAAACTGATGATTAAAAAGCAGCACTCAGCAGACAATTAATGAAATTTCTCCTGGTGACATTGCCCCTTGTGTTGACATACCCTTAAGGGGAAGGAAGTAACACCACAATCCACCTCGTGACTGAAGTCAGTTTTTCATTGCCTCTATACCCCTCTTCAGTTGAAACCACATTTACGTGTTCTTCTCAGGCCTTTAGAGTTTAATGGTTTGATGCTTGGCTCAGCCCAGAAGATTCCCAGTTCTGTCTTCCTCTGGGATGTCTAGGCTAACCTGCATCTCAAATGTTAATTCAAGTGAAAAATAGTAATAATTACACAGCTGAAAAAGCCACACACCATTTTCTGTTAATTGTGATGATAAATTTTGGTTTGAACAGCAGAACTCAAGATATTTATCACATCTAGCAATTTTCAAGCATTTATAAAGGGTCAAACATAGCTGTGATGCCAAGGATGAGCAACGTCCAAGAACACATTTGTGAAATAGAAGCTGTTCCAGTGCATTAAGTTTCTTTGCTGCCCTGTAGCTTTCAGTTCAGCAAAGSCTTTCCAAAATTGCTGTTTTCACTTTCTGTGACCTATCTTGGTATGCCAGGTCTCACCAACACCAACTCTGTTCCAAGACAGAGACATCACCTCTGGTTCAGGAAGCACCTGAGCACAAATCACTGGGAGATGGGGTAATCCACCAAGATTTGCTGCATGCCTGCTCTGTATTTACACTCTTCCATTTCTAATGTCCTTGTGTTGTGTTCACACTGTTGGACAAATAGATAATTACGTTTCTTACTCCTAAAATGGAGTGCCTGCATGCTCTAGTGTATTGAGAACTTATGGTGAGAAAACCCTGGAAAAGGGCAGGGAACCTGGAGATGCCCAAAGAGAAAGGCTTGTGGATGGAAGAGGTATGCAAATGTGAAATCTCATTTTCATGGGGTGTGGTGAGAAAGCAGCAGAAGTGTCTTGCTGCAAACCCACCAAGCAGGGCTGTGAAACCAGATTGAGATTGACTGCCCTTTTGTCAGCTTCTCTTTGATCCAGTCACCTTGCATTCCTCGTGTCAGGTGGCCTGGATTTACCAGGAGTAATGGAGAGGTGCTCTTCCTCAGGCTTTCCTAGGAAGTGGCAGATTTCAAATACCAAGCTGGTGTCTGTTCTAGAACAGCTCTTCCATCTTGTGGACAGGCACCAAAGCATGGTTTCCATGTGCAGGAGAGCCTGTGTGAGAGTCTGTCCTCTCTGCTWCCCAGCATCAGGGAGCATTGAACTATCCTGCAGCAGTGCCCTGCACAGCTCATGGGCAGTGAAATCATGAGCCTGGGATGCTGTGAGGATGTGGTTTCACATCACAGCCACACCAGGATAACAAACTCTCTGTCACGTTTTTTTCCTCTCTGCCTTGTCCCTGGCCAGAAGCTCAACTGACCCTGCAGTGACTTGGCTGGTGGCTCCTGCTGCTCATTTGGGCCAGTTGCATTAATCTTTTTTCAAGAAAAGTCTTATCAGTAACACTGAAGTGTAAAAAGGGAAGTGAAAACAAGCAGGAAAGCAAAAGGCTTTACTTTGCCTATTTATTTTCATTATTTGTCTACGAGCTGCTCATGTAMAAATGTTAAAATTTCCAACAGCTTTACTAAACCCTACTAGAAAAAGTAAAAAAGAAAATGACAGATATAGCTACAAGGAAGAGAGGGAGAAGTCAAAAAAAGCACAATAGTTGGACAGAGACTGGTTGAAAGTCTTTGGATTAACTCATCTGAGATACAGAGGGACGGAAGATAAAAAAAAAGACAGTGAAATCCATAACTTGAGTACAATTACATGAGCAAAGCACGTTATTTAATATATTTTTTATTTTAATATATTTTTGTGATCATCTTTCTATGCCAAGGATTATTGTTAGAGCTGAAAGTTTTGAGGTATTTATGTGGATATTAAAACCAATTTAAAATAAGCACTATGAYGGTTAAAATTTAAACTTTCCCTTCCCACTTTTCTTCCTGTCCCCAGCATCTGTAGAGGAAAACAACCTGCGTGTCTTACAGCACAAATCAGCTTTGAGCGAAAGAGGACCTGAGTTTCCCCTGGGGGGTTTTGTGTGCTTTTCTTAGGAGCGTGTGGTGCTGGAAGTATTTGACACAAGGGCAGCAGCAGGATGTCAGTTGGGACGCTCTAATAGCGAAAGACGTCAGTTCCCAGATGTGACATTTATGCCGCCTACAACACTCGTCACCAGCAGTGTCACTTCTCCAGTGTCTGAACTTGGGCTTCTCCTTCTCCTGCAGAACTTATCTGCCTCCCTATAAACTTTATCAGCTAATAAACTTTCCATCTCCTAGCTCTAGTGTCTCTTAACTCGAGCGGGAAGCAAGAAATCACTGTGGATTATTTGCTCTGCTGTTCTTGAAAGCAGGAAAAATGTTTATGCTGTCTTTGGATAGAAATAGACCATGACCCATTAGCCCAGCAAGTCAGTGAACTGCTTTATTGTTTTTTCCATTATTAATAAACAAATTAGTAGATGAAGTCACTCCCATAAGCAAATCTCAGCATAAAAAGGAGAAACAGCCGCCGCTCCACTTAGTCATCCATCAGACCAATCATTTTTACTGACAGACAAAACGTAGTGGAATTTGAAGCTATATAATTTGAAATTTGAGCATAAACCCATGTATTTTCGAGCAACATAATTTCAAATTTGAATATAATATATGAATATATAATCTTGACACTATATAGTTTCAAAACTCTGTTTAGAAAAAAAAGTGTTTTAAAGCTATCCTGSGAATCCAGCCTGAGCACAACTCTATCTTAAAATACCTTTCTTCCACTGGTGAAGGAGGTAATCTCTCTCTTGACTAGTGCTGGTTAAAACAAGTTTTGGGGCATTTGTAGGCTGAAAGCAGCAAGACCTTGGGATTAGTTATACAGCCTTAATATTTAATTCTATACTGCAGATATGAGATATAATGCAGATATAAGCAGTCTTATAAAGATATTAAAAACAAAGATAATAGTAAATATAAAAATAGAGAYGATATTTGGTAGAAAAGAGAAGTTAATCAATTGCCTTTCAGGAGGGGAGCTCAGCAGTCATTTCTGATGAGAGAAAGATGTTTGATTTATCTCATGGTAACACTGTTCATAGATGTGAACTCTCAATGACTGTAGATTTTTAAATACCTGTGTGCAGCTTTTTACGTAGATCAACACATACACCTCCCCCTTTCCACAATCTAGAAATCCCACATTAGTACCAGATGTGCTATTGTGCTAAAATGAGCAGCTGTGGTATTAATAAGGGGAACCATCGTAATTCAGGGTTGAGAGGACCTAGTTTAAAAAAAATGATCCTTCCCTAATCTGGGTGTCCTTGTGCCACGTTACACTACCTGGAGAGGGACCGCACAGGAGAGAAGAATCCCTGGTGGGCAGGAGAGAAACGTGTTGACAAAAGTTCCTGTTACTGGTTAAAAACCACCCTACTCAACACATACAAAAGCAGGTAAAGCTTTTTAAATGTCAAATGTTGTAGAAGGGGAAGTTCACATGTGAAAAATAGACCACAAAGTCTGCCCATACCAGTGGACTTTTTTCTCCAGTTTCATGATTCAAAAGCTGTGAGTCATGATTTTGGGACTTTGGACCTAGCAAAGTTTCTCAGTCYTCCCTGAGAGCAACAGAGTGCAGCTGTTGCAGGGCAGCTTTACTCCCTGGTACCTACTAGTTTTTGTGGAAAAGATCTCAGAGCCAGAGGAACGGCTTCATGGCCAGGAGAGGCACCAGGAACCCCAGAAAAGCTGTCATAAATTTGAGGCTAACCTATAAAGCCTGTCAAATCAAAAGGCTGAGGAAAGTGTAGTTGTTGGAGCAGCGGCAGTGAAAGTGAGTGGCTGAGATTGGCTCTGCTTCACACCTGAAACCATCAGGCACTCCTACTCAATAACTTCCCTTAAGCTATCACAGCTTAACTGGTGGCCTTGGAAGTGGGGACTAATTGTATATGGTTTCTGTTAAACAACTGGCTCATTTGGAAACTTAACGGACCAAACTTTCTTACCGGCTTGTGCTGGAACTGAAAAGTTTTAGAAGAAGGGGATGAGAGGGGTGATTTCCATTCCTCTCTCCTGCTCCAGGGTGCTCACGGACGCTGAAACACAGCCAAGTGCCAGCAGATTGGGCACTAAGGGCTTGCAAGTGGATGGATACTGCTCTGGGCTCCTGAAAGAGCAGGCTGGGATGTTGGAGAACAGGCTTGGATATCAGGGAACAGGCTATTTTATCAAGGTCTGGCTATGCTGGCACACTGTTAGAGCTTAGTGTGTCTAATTGCTAGATTTAAGGAAAATGTGACATCAAGCAGCTGAACAAAGAAGCACCAAGACCTATGTCCAAACCCACGGGTGTACCCCTTAAAAACGGGTGCTCTGCTATCTTTTAGACTTTAGGATTTCCCCACCAGCTACTTATGGATATCTTCCTCCTTATTCTTGGCCTCCAGGCCTTCAAACAGGAGACTCCTGCCAAACCTTTGGCACCTGCAGTTAGAAACATGCTAAGAGCCACAGAAAGTGCCCATACTCGAGCCATGTTCACCCCAAACTGCTGTGACTCAAAGTCATCTCTGGGGTAGCAGCTGTTCACCTGGAGTTGCTGTAGATTTCTGGACTGAGGCCATACATCTCACCCTTCAGCGAACACCAGCACGTGGCCAAGTGTGACACCTGGACCACTGCAAGGCATCAAGAAAGGTCTTCAAGTCCTGAGCAAGCAGAGGACAACCACAGCCACCCTGTGGCCAAGAAAGAGACTTGTTACTGCTGGGAAGAGCATCACCTGCAGAGGTGTGAAGGTTGGATCTCATCACTTCCCGGGCAGGCAAGATGATCAGCCTGGGAGTGGCATGGCCACCTTAGCTGGCACACAACACCTCTGTGCTCCTGTGGGGCCTCTGTTGCGGTCGCACAAGAACACAGCAACGTTGCAGCAGAGTTGGTGTGAGTTTTAGTGACTATCCAGTTATCCTACCTCACGGTAAGCRGCTTTGCTTGTTTAAAGTGGGCTGTGGATGGTGGTTGGCCAGTGGTTCTGTTTGTTTCCCATGCATTGATTTGTTTTTATTGGTGGCCAAGGGTTGTGTCTGACCACAGTGTGGTCCTGTGTGCTGTCGGCCTGTCACTACTGAGCCCTGCCCAGGCTCAGTCCTTCATCTCTGACCTGGTCACCTCCTGCAGCCTGTCATCACCTGGGTCTGTCTTCCCCTGTATGTGGTATCCATACTGCCACAGTTCATTCCTGCCTTTCACCATCCTGCTGCTGCTGCTGCTTTTCCTCCCTCTGTCCCAAGTCAGTGGTTTCCAAACCACCGCTGTCCCAGGAGATTCACAAATGGTAACTCAGACCTCTTCTGTTGCTTGAGTTCCTGGTAGTCAGAGGATGCTGCCTCAGGGGCAAGCGTCCAGTGCCACCAGGCAGCGATGCCTGCAGAATATTTATTCATAACCAAACACATCTGATCAAACTCCCAAATTCACAAGCTTCCCCTCTTCCTGCGCTGACACCTTCACTGCAATCATTGCAGTCACAAGGATCACAGGCTTCTCCTGCATCGCCAAAAAGTGTTTGTCTCTTTCATCCCTCCGAAATCCCCTAGTCAGAGCATGCCTTAACTGTACTGCAAAGAGTGAGCACGGACAGGATGGCTGCTCTTTGCCAGGAGTAGGAAAATGCAATGATAGTGTTGAATTTTGACCTGGTGACAGTAGATTAACTCTCCCCCGTGGGGGTCATGGCACTTGTGGGTCTGCATGGAAACTGCTGTGACATGGGAGCTGCACGGTTGTGGTAGCACCACCAGTACTAAAGATGTTGTTGGGGAAAAACAGAGCAAAGAGTTGCCCAAAATAATTTCATGATCTGCCAGACTTGGGCTCACTGACATATTGGCTGTCACTGACAATTCTAGCTGGTTTCCCCTTGAAACTGTTTTACTTTTTCTAAAGTGGATGTGTCTCATCAAGTAAGATTTGCAAGGCCTCGTGAAAACCACAGCGCGGTTGAAACAATACACTTGCAACAATCCTGCTTTTAACAGAGCGCTTACAAATGGTATTTAACAGTTCTCGGAACTCAGACACAAATATTTCCTCCTTCTCCATTCACCATGAAATGCAAGTTCTTTGTTCCTTTTTGCCCTACGATGTGCTCTTAACAAATTGGAGAGTCTCCATTTTCCTTCTTTGACATCTGGGTCACCTCCTGTAGCTACCTACTCCCATACCAGCAGCAGGGTTTTCCCCTTAAGACCTTAACGATACCATCAAAAACAGTCATGCTCAAAGATTCCTCTTTGCATGTACACACATCTCTGACATCTCTAAGCCCACTTATATCTGCTAAATCTGTAATGTCTTGTCCGAATCCTCAGCTCTGATCTCTTCTGTCTCTTTATACATCTATCACAATGAGCAACTCATTCTTTGTTGGGACACTTAGGGTCTACCCTGGAAGTTATTAATGTAAAAATCCCAGCTACTGGATATTTCCCGAAGTGCCCTGACACTTGACAGCAGCATCATTTGTGTGATCATGATGAGGCTGTAAGAGCAATGTCTCCCAAGGGACTTGGGAAATGCTGAACCTGAAACAGCTGTCTGCATGGAGGGGGTGCTCAATTCAAACTCTGAGATTTCTTTAGAGCATCCTGTGTACAGAACTGTGGAAAAGTTCTCAGAAGAAAAATCAGCCTTGCCCATTATGTACTAGCGAGCAGAATAAGTGGGGTTTTTTTTGTCTCCCCCCTACACCCTTATTCCCCACAATGAAGTTACTGGAAGTTTAAAGATACTGGTTTAGAGGCAGCAGCAGATCTAAATGGGATTATGAGAAGGACAGGTTTAAAATAAACCCAGATGCTCTTTGGCAAAGTAGCCAACTCCCAAAAAATTTGACCAAAAAAAAAAAAAAGTTAATTTTAACTCAGTCTCCATATTCCTGAGTGCCAGCGATCAGCACTACTGTGTGAATAAAAGGTGGAGAAAAAGAAGGAATGTAGTATATCCAATTAGTCACTATAGACCAGCAGGTAAACTCGACAATTAAATGCCTGCCTTGCTTTTCCTGCAGAGTAAGGATGAGAGGAAAGGCTGGATGTGAATTCTCCTCAAAAGAAACCCAGCATTCATATTTCCATTATAATTCTGTATTCATGCCTCGTGCACTGCAGTCATAGCTAAATCTAACCTCACAGCACCCTGTATTCTGCCAAAATCCTTCAATGCTAATAACCATCTACCCCTGACTGGAACTAAAATTGATTTCTAAGAGAAATCTGTTTTTTATGGGAAAGAGAATGCTGAAGGAAGACAGGCAAGAAAGACTTCATCAATTGCAATTAATTAGTACAGACCCAGCAACTATATCAATCACAAGGAGATTTAGACTATGGTGAAACATCAACACAGTCTGCACTCCTCGAGCACAAACACACGGCTTGGAGAAACAGCGACCAAACCAGAACAAAGCAAAATGCTGCTAAATGGAAGCAATTCTTTGCCTCAAGAGACAGAACACTTACTTTTTTTTCCCCTGGTTTTCGCGGAGGAGACGATGGAGTGCTGCAGCTCGTGCCGTGTTCACGGGCAGCTCTGCAGAAACTGCAGGAAGTAGCTGCCCATATGCAAGTGTGTGAGCTAAAGGAAGTCCTATGGGTACAACTTCACCGACTTCCAAGTGTGTCTCACTTTTGGGTGTGCACAGGAAGCAGAAGCTGTCCACTGCTGTCAGCAGAGCACCTAGGACGGTTAAAAAAGAGCCTTGAAAAAGAAAGTGTTTCCACTCAGTCTGTCACATATACAGGGGGTGGGAAGATGCTTTTGCGGCTGCCAGACACTGTTTGAGCTCCTGTTCTGATCGTGCAGCTCCATCACTGAGCAAATGTGCCCTGGAGGGACAAGGGACCGAGGAACACCTGAATATGTGTGAATTGGCTGGGTATTGAAATAGATGGGAAACGGTATTAGAGCCCAATAGAAGGGAATGGTGGCAGGAGGGAGAGATTATTCTGGTGACAGCTGTGATAGAAAAGGCTGAGAATGCTAAAGAAGATTAGATGGTGGTTTGAACACCTTCAAGAAGAAGAGTTCATTTGCAGGAGTTCCTTAACAGCAAAGAGCATCGATCAGAAGGACCGTATGATCTTCACCAAGTGCCCCTAGCTCAGGCTTTAAGGAGGAAAAAGATCCCAATGTTATGTTGCCAGCCTAGACCTCGTTTGTGAGACCTGTTCAATGTGTTTTTGCAGATGCTGTGTGTGACTCTGTGGAAGTCAGTTATGACCRGATTTATTAAGTTTTCAGGCAACTTCTCCATCAACTTCTACCAAYTCCACTTGCAGTGAGGTGCTTACAGGACCTCACAAGTCTGTCAGTGCTTGAAACCTGCTAGRGGCTAAGGTAGGACAGGAAGGAACTGGGTGGCAACCTAAGGCAAGCAGAGAACTGAATTTACTTTTGGTATSTGTATTGAAAGTGAAATATTTCTTCTGAAAAAATTAAAGAAATGCTTGGTATGTACTTTCATTCTGGTGTGAAAATGTTACTTCGGTTCTGTTCTGCTGGGGAAGGTTTCTAGGGACGGGTCTTTCTGTGAAGAGCAATTTATTCTCAGGAACCAGAAGGAATTGGTAAAGAAGAGGCCAAAGCTGGTTTTCATCTGTGAAGGAGAATAGGTGAAATTTCTGTCTGTACCAGCTCAGCCTGACTGGACATAGTGCTGGAACAAGTCTGTGCACTGCCTCAAACACATGATTTCATCTTGGTCCTTCTCTGTGTAGAAATCAAACCCAAAGGAAAACACARAGAATGAAAGAATAACGTTTCTGAGATGACTAGAGTTGGTTTCTCTCTCTAGATGCCTATTCTTCATTCAGAGCTGTGGGATAGAAAAGAGCAGACCTGAAGGAGTTTCCACAGARACCAGTGGGCTCCTCTGTGGTATTCGTGATGTACCAGGTCACAGTTCCCATTCAGGTGCAATCAACTGTGAAGTCAAATACCTGTCTGRTTATCCTCTTCCTGATGTAGGGTTTAGGATAGTCAGAGACCCATATGCATTTTCCAGCTAGAYTTTATCATGAAACTCTGAGAATTGCATGGTCCTCTACAGAGAAAGATGACACATCTCTCTGCCCTTGAATCTTCCAGTCAAACTTGAAAAATATTACTATTTACCTTCTTCATGCTTTTCCCAGTAGTATGGCCCCCCTCGACATCACCCACAACCACTGCCCTGCAAGCTGAAGACTAATCCAAGATTTCATGTTGGAAGATGCTTTCAAAACTTTTGACAATGTCTTCTGTGACTGTAAATGAACACAGAGCTAGACCTTCTGCAGGYTGCAAAACCAAACCAGACATTTCAAGTAAGTTTAGTCTGGTTTTGGTAGAGATAATACAAGCAGTACAGCAATATAAATTTTGGCCCGAGCTGTATTGTACTGATGTCATATCTAGGCAGTAAAAAAAGATCAGATAAAGAACCATTTAAAGCAGAAGGCAGAAACCCTCTGGCCTCTGTCTAAATCCAGTTGAAGTAAATGGAAATATTTCGTTTAGCCTCAATGAGTTTAGATTGGGCATTTTGAGAATATTTCTTTCTCCCATTTAATTTCTGGGTGCTATTTAGCTAGTTACCTTTAAGGTAACATGTTTAAACATGTTAAGCTGTATATAAGATGTCTTCTCTGCACTCTTCATCATTTTCCTACTGGCATACAGTGACTGTCCAAAGAATAAGAGAGAAAAGAATTGTTTTAACTTGTTTTAACTCAGTTTTGCATAACATAGAGGKTTTTTTTTATTTTCACAGCACCATGATAGAGAAATTGCTTGTGCACCATTGACCAGTAAACAGAAATAACTGTGGAAGACTGATGGAGTCCAATGTCTTTGAAAGACTTTTGGACTTGAATTTTTCACTTCCCTTTTCTTTACTTTAGAAACTATCAAGAGAAAAGGTGGTAGGATATTTCTCTGTTCCACTGCATATGAAAATGCTCTGTGTTAACATTATCTTCCCCTGGCTGTGACCAACAAGAACCTATAAATGAAGGAAATGTCAGATCATCTGCCTCTCCTACCTCCACCTGCAACTGAATACAGAGTCATGGTCATCTAATGGCTCTGCAAAAGATTGCCCAGGAAGACAATTTTGTACAGTTGTACATCCTTTTCGTAGGTAACCGACACTCATTTTCCTTGGAAAATGATAGAATATGGCTTTAAATTTGCAGCATGGGAAGTGAGGAAATTAAAACAGTGTCTTGAGGTACAGATCTTGGTAGGAAACAGCTGCCTGTCTCTTCTGTTAGCAGGCAGTGCACTGAATGGGGACAGAGCTGCAGACCTGTCTGGGGAGCACAGCGTATGCAGGATGACAAAAAGGACTTGTCAAGAGCAAGGCAGGAAAGTGCCCARGAGTCTCTCTAGGATAGCAGTGGCCAGGGGCTAAGAAGCACTGAGGACTGAAGTCTGCTCTGTGCTTCTCTGGCCAAGCACTGTATGAGTGGCCCTGCACTGGTAYGATACGCAACTGTGCCTAGCAAAGGATCTCAGCAGCTTGTGGTTCAAACTTGGGTTATCTGTGATAGTGGCTGTGATGATGTYGGTCTGGAACAGGGACAAAAGCCAGCCACGGTGCTTTTTCCAGTTTATATCAGAATCAACCACAGGTTGGATCCCTCAAGCCAGATTGTGTCAAACTCTGCTAAAACCAAAGCTCAGCTTACTCCCAGCAACCTCCTGCCTGCAGAGTTTTCCTCTTACACATGAGGTGTGTACATGTGCCACTCTGGCAACCAGGCCAGCTGAGTGGCAAAGCCATTGAGCTGAGTCCAGGACAGAGCTCACACCGATTTCTGGCTGACCATGCACACCTAGTCCATGGCCTGCAGCCTGCAGGCAGTGCAGAAGCCTTCCTGTCCTGCTGCTGGAAATGAAACGTGGGGCTGTCAGTCGTTAAGATTTTTGATTCASGGGCTTTTCTACATGTGATGGGTGGGATGACACGGTCAGATTCCTGCTGCTTAGTCAGGCTGCATAAATGCTTGCATCTCACGTTGACMCTGGAAAGCCCTTCTGCTTTAAGTTTGCCTGTTTTTGTGAATGGCATGTAGAAATWTGGCTGTTCTCCATTTTCACTGGTGCAGTGATGTACTGTGTGCCTCAGGGGTGGAAATCTGCTAAGTTAAATATGTACTGATCATGCCTTCATCAACGAAAGATCTCTCACTCTGAAGAGAAAAGCTCTGTCGTGTTTGACAGTGCTACCCCTCCATGCACTGGGGTTAATATGGTCCCTGTCAGGAGCTCGCTGTCAGGGCGCTGCTGGTTGTCACACAGTGCTTCTGAGAGACCTTTGACACCACTGATTTCTCTGGGGCAACAACAGATTTGTCCTCTGTATGGTAAGAGTGGAGAGGTGCCAGTCTGAGCCTTGGGGCCCTTGGGACGAGGTGGGGTTAGATTCTTTGGGAGATCCTGCTGCCCGTGGCTCAGGTGAAGCTGAGACAGCGACGGTGCTGCGGCTCAGTGAATTTGGCTCYGCGCTTTGAACTCTGTCTCTGAGCATGCATGTCTCCAAACATCCCAGCCCACCCACTTTTTCCTTTTGTTCAGCTCCAGCTGTGGGAATAAAAGGCAGCTGAAAACAGAAGTATAGTTGGTTACCAGACAMACATCACTACGAGCCCTGCTGCACCGCTGGCTCGGCTCTGCCTCTCACACTGCACGTGCAGCCTTTTGACAATGTCTGGCATTTTTTTTTCTTACGAAAACCCCTCCTTATACTAGGAAACTAACACCCACAAGGGTAAGAAGGTTACACTTGTTAGCACACTGAGAGGAAAAGGGTGCGGTTCACAGAGTACCCATTTAAAATTTTTTTCGCAAACTCAAAGCAGTGGCAGAGCTGGGCCAATACCCGAAGCTAATTTAACCCTCACAGAATCAATGAGAAGTTCAAGCTGATTTTGCATCTCAACAGCTAATGGGGGTACCCAGAGCTCTRTGCTACTGCAGGGCTCTTATGTGGATATTAAAGACATTAAATCTCAGGTTAATACAAAAACTGTGTCAACCGAGGAAACAAATTCATAAAATTCATCCTSCCATTGGAAATCCTAGGGAGTTGAGTGGCTGAAGAACAAGAAATTAGCAAGCACAGAATAAGTGCCTTGGACAAACCTGGGGTTCAGATCAATCAAATCCCACTCAACCACCTCTGCTGTAAGTCCAAAGTTTTTGTTACTCCTGCTGCTTCCCTCTTAGCCTCCATTAGTTTGCTCTGCAGCCAGGCCGGACCCAGCTGATGCATCAGAGATTCAAAGGGCTTTGGTGTTTACATTGCATCAGCTCCTCCTGCTGTGGTCAGGGACCCTCCCTGCCAGCTCTCCATGGCAAAGATCTCAGCAGTCCACCCTGTAGAGCTGCACCAAGCCCTCAGAGCTGGGTGGCTTTAGGAAGCTGGCACCCTGCTAGGGGAGGATGTCACAGGGCTGGGTGGCTTTAGGAAGCTGGTACCCTGCTACGGGTGGATGTCACAGGGCTGGCAGGCGCCCGTGGGTGACCCCAGCATGTCTGTGCTGGGGCTCAGTGCCCAGGGGCACCTTAGACAAATGCCGCAGACAGGAAAGCAGGAAATGTTTTGCAGAATGGAGATAACATAGAAAATAATGCTCTGTAAATGGTTTGATTTACTGATTGCACGTACAGGGGCTGCCATATAAACACACAGGAAAGGGAAATGGAACAGAGGAGGGGGAGGGGGGAAAGGCAAGGGGACAACAAAACAGGCTGGCAGATTTCACTGGGAGCAGGACTTGATGTCCTGGGTTTTCTCCTGTGTGTGATGTGTTGTGGGGGTCTGCAATCACACATGGACACGCTGGAGGTGAGCTCTTTAGTACAAAAGGATGTCTCTATTTATCAAAATGGGCAACTTCCACTATCTTGGGGTTCTTCTGCACTGAGAATTGTATACGGCTGGAACCACCCTGGGCGTGTCAGCCCTAATCCAGAGTAAACCAATCCCTGAGCCACTGATCTGAACTTCARCTGTGTGATGGAGGAGTCACAGAGGGTAGAGCTGTCAGCCTTGGATTCTGTTGCTCAGATTTTCTCAAAATCTTCATTTGCAAGAAGACTTCAGGGGCCTCTRTGACTTCCTGTGAGGTGAACCCTCCCATGACATGAGCCCCAGCAAGCAGTGGGATGCAAACCTCCTGCCAGCTGCAGGTATCTCCCTAAGACCATCGGGCAGAACCTCTGTGCACMACTGGTTTTTGTGAGCCTTTTTGCGGCCCACCTGACTGCCCCTCAGTGGGGGAGCTCACAGAGCTGGGCAGGCTCTGCTTTGCAGTTACTGGGTCCTTCATGTGGTCTGCTTCCTTGGTGTCACTGACCTCCAGTGGGGAAACTGAGGCTCGTGTGTGGGCGSTGATCTGGGTGATGATACTACTCTGCAGTGGCCAGGCTGTGGAACCATCTCCTGCAGTTAGAGGGTTACCTCTAATGTCTTTTTTGAGGCATTTTCTCTGAGTCTTGAGGGATGCTGCTGAGTGTGACAGACCCCTTGCAGTCTCTGCTGGAATCATAGAAYAGAATAATTTAGATTGGAAAAGACTGCCAAGATCATCCAGCCCAACCCAAGCACTGCCAGGTCTGCCACTAAACCATGTCCCCAAGTCCTGCTACGACACATTTTTTGAACACTTTCAGTGAAGTGTTAAAAGACTGTATTGTTCTAAGCAACTTAATGTTTTGAAGAAAGTGCCTGATGAAGGTGTGATGTTAAGCCTTCAATTAAAGTGAAAGATTTAGTAGGGCACGTATTTTGAGATATTTGCTTTACTTTTTCTTGGAAAAATTCCCTGATACAGTCTGAAAAAGGAAGTGTGGTCTTCCTTGAGATTTCTAGGTATGTATACACCCCAAGGAGAAAAAAATCCAAGCTTTTTCCCCTCCTTTCCCACCAGTTTTTCAGATCCTCTTCATCATAAAGACAGAACAGACAACAGAAAAATCTACTGGAAATCACCCTTGAAAACGCTGACTTTTGAACTCTGGTAGAATTTTTTTCAGTATAAATATATCTTCCTATAAATTTGTTTTTCTGTAGATACCTGGGATTTTTTTATGTATTCAGCAGTTTCCATTCACTTAAACAATGAATTTAGAGCCTCATTTTCCTAGCACGATTTCCATGCCCTCCTTGGTGCTGGGCATGTACTTTTTGAAGAATCATTTGTGAAGCAACCATATAAATTGGAAAGATTCTTCAACATTAAAAAACATCCCTTCCATCATCTGTTTTCCTGACAMCAGCAGCTTCAATCATTTTGTAAATAGAATTGCTCATGGAAAGACAGATGGTGAAGCTTCACCTGATGCTGGGGTGGCACAGACACATCTTAAAACATGACACTGGGGATGGGAATTCTGTCTGTCTGTCTGTCTGCCCTGCTGTCTGTGGTGTGTGAGAATGGTGCCTGTGGTAGCTTTTCTGGGGTGGGTTTGCAGAGTGGAAGCAGGTGGACCTTGACACCACAACTCTCTGTGTACTCCAGGCTACCCAGATGTGGGATCTTTTTGCATGAAAACTCTGYGCAGCCAAACCTGCAGGTTTCAACATTTTAAGAAATGCAAATATTTTATAACTCTCTGCCAGCTTTGGTAGAATGTGCTGGCAAATAATGGGAAGAAAACAGATACAACTCAGTTCTGGACTGATCTTGTGGTCTCTTTTCATTGATCTCATCTCTGTCTGAGGTTTAGTTTTCTCTGTTTAAAAGACAACTGTGAAGCCTTTTAAGACTTTGCAGATATTTTGAGATGAAGTGGCAAAAAGATACTGTAAGAAACCCAGGTATTATCACAAATTTTAAAGAAAGCCTATAGATATCTACATGTAATGAGCATGCATGAAATTCCCAGAATTCTCCAGAACCAAATGTCAATGCTCCCAGTGACCTGACTGAGTGAAAGTGTCGTGGTGTGCTGTGCCAGCATCACTGCTCAGGTCCTAGGCAAACAGGACCACTGGCAGGAGAAAGGCAGGATGCGGTCCAGCTGCGTCCTGGAGCTGCAGCTTGTGGAATGCACACAGCAAACATATGGGTGGAAATAAAGYGTGTCTTGTTAGGCTCCCAAGCACCAAAGAAAACAAAGATACAAGCACACCCATAAAATATGTCTCCCATTTCTCTGCAGAGGCCCTTTCCTGTCTGACCACCTTGGGTGGCATCCTGGCACTTTCAGGAACAGGAAGAAAGTGCTGTGAGGACAAAAGAAGAAAGAAGATGGCCCAGAAAGAATGCAGTGTCTGTGCTCTGCTTGGTTTCAAGATGCTTGAGGTGCCTAGCTGTCGGTGAGGGCTCTGGGCAGTGATGAACAAGTTCACTTCTTCTGCAGAGAGATGGACAGGAGTATCTGCAGGTAGCTGTGGAAGCTGCCACTGGTGTCCTACACGTGGTTTTGGGTGTCCTAGAGAAACCTGACATGGTACAGCCAGGCAGTCCCTTTGCTCAGGACTTTTTTAAAGACCAGGAGAACAGCTGCCACAGCAGAAGTGTTGGTTTATCAGCCTGCTGTTACCCACCTCAGATGATTCATGTTTCATACTTTTTTCTTTATTGAAAACTGCTGTTTGTGCTCTCAGACACATGAAAGAGCCCCAGCAGACACACCAAAACAGCCACCCAGGCCTGCCATTGCTGTTGAGCCTGGGTTGCAATAGGTTTTATTTGTGCCACCGCATTTGACACGCTGCTGTATGGACCAGACCCCTTTTCTTACAGGCTCTGGGCAAAATCAGCGTGAGGGGAAACCAGAATGCTGCAAGCTGCAGTTTAACATAAGATCTGAATAACTGCTGGAGCACCACCATCCGCTTCTATCCAAAGGGAAAGGTCCAACTGCCTTTGAAAAATAAACAGTAGGATAGTTTTCTGCCATTTATTCAGAAGAATTGGCCCAACCAAGGGTCTCATAAATGCCAGAGATGGTACAAAGGTTGTTGGCAGAAAACTGTTTTGTTGGCCCACTTGCCTCAGGAACTACAGCTTCTGTCAGTCTGAAGCATGTACTTAAAATGTTTTATGAACTGGGGTCTTATTACTGGGCTGGAGCTATGGAGTCAGATCTGGGTCACTTTGCTAAGGAACAGTGACAGGCTCCCAGTGGCTGTTTCTATCAGCAGCACAATTTAAAATATCATAGAATCATGGATTCGTTTGAGTTGGAAGGGACCTTAAATATCATCTAGCTCCAACCCCCTCTGCCATGGGCAGGGACACCTTCCACCAGACCAGCTTCCTCAGAGCCACATCCAGCCTGGCCTTGAACACTCCCAGGGACTGGGCAGCCACAGCTGCTCTGGCCACCTGTGCCAGGGCCTCAGCACCCTCACAGTCAAGAATTKCTCCTCAATATCTAAGCCTGCCCTCTGTCAGTTTGAAGCCATTATCCCTTGTTCTGTCACTCCAGGCCCTTGTAAAAAGTCCCTCTCCAGCTCTCTTGTAGCCCCTTTAGGTACTGGAAGGTGCTCTAAGGTCTCCCTGGAGCCTTCTCTTCTCCAGTCTGAACATCTCCAACTTTCTCAAGTCTGTCTTCACAGCAGAGGTACTCCAGCACCCTCAGCGTCTTCATGGCCTCCTCTGGACTTGCTCCAACAGATCCACATCCTTCTGATGCTGGGACACCCAGAGCTGGAGTCCAGCAGCACTGCAGGTGGAGTGTCACCAGAGCAGAGCAGAGGAGCAGAATCCCCTCCCTAAACCTGCTGCTGAGGACATGTTTGGCTCTCAGCACCCCCAAGTCCTTCTCAGCAGGTCTGCTCTTAATCCATCCTGCTTCTCTCTGCTGRCTGGTGGAATGACAGCCAGGGATATGTCAGCTAATCCTTTTGCTTTCAAATTTTGCTTAAAAATATTTTAAAAAATGGCCACAGCAGATACCAGCCATCTTTCCCTGAAAAGCTTCTTAGCGATGCAAAGGCAGAAAAACAGGAGAGGAGAGAATGAAAGCTGCTGTACTSTTTATAAAAAGGACATCTTCTGGTGTTTTCTGTTTTTCTTCTGTGGTTCCCCTCTAGTGGTTTGTTATAGAAAAATTATGAATCTGTCATGGTAATCTAAGAATTGTGCCCCTTTTCCTAMCAACAGCATTTTCTGTTAGGACACCATCTTCTGTCTCCTGCTAGAGGGGATCTTAGTAGAAGCATCAGTGGTGGGACAACAAAGCAATAAATAATCTGTTATGATGTCTAAATCCTTTTGAAAAATGGCAATAGCGTGCTGGTATTTGCTCTTCAAAGTCTAATCCATTATTTGGGAATGAAGAGGAGCAGCCTCTTGTAGTTAAAAACCTTATCAAGCTCAATCACAAAATCAAATGAAAAGCTGTATTCAAATGCAACTTAATTTTTAAAGTGAATTATTACTTTATTGAATAAGAAATTTAAAATAGTCTAAATGAAAAATCAGATTTTATCAGCTCTCAATCTTTCTTTGGTAACCACCAGATTACAAGTAGTCCCTAATTCTRTGTGTGCTACTGAATTTCAGTTCACTTTATTTTAGCATATTTGAAGGGAGTTTGTTTATGGTATAACTGACGGGAAATTCCAGACGGAAAGGAGGAGTTGGTACATACAGGGACGGACTCTGAGCTTTTCTTCTAAGCCTTGGTTTTCTTCTGAGAAGGAAAAAACAAAACAAYACCACCCTTTTACCAGYGCTTTTTCATCTGTCTGTGTGGGTGGTGTGTTGAAATAATAGTTTGGTGGAGATYAAAGAAAGTGTGACTGCTGTGTATCTTCTATCAGAAGGGGGAATCCCAGCTCTTTAAAGAGTGTGCACAACTCGACGTGAGCAGTGTTATTATGGGGTTCAAAAGAAAAACCAGCCCAAACAATCCTCTTCTCACCAAACCTCCCCTGGATTTCCAGTGTGTAGCAGTGGGCCAGGTCTGGGACTGGGAGATCTCTGCCAGCGTTGGTGTGTGTGGCTGCTGAGCCTGGGCTCTGTGTTGAGTCTGCAGAGGTCCTGCTAGGTTGAAGCATCTCCTGCAGAGATGGGCAGCCTTGCTCTGGAGATGCAAARGATGGAGACCCCACCAGTCCCCTCATTGGTATTTTGCCTCAGTTCTCAAACAGCATTGCTGAAAAATCTGCTTTCTTCCAGGCTGGACCCAGGAGAAGCCAGGGCCTTGTTTATATAAAAGGAATACACCTGCTTAATACCTAAGGAACACACCTATTTCAACCTTTCCACCTAATGTAAAGCAATCTTTAGTTCCTGGTGTTTTCTTGCATGTAAACTCAAGATACCAAAAAAGACATAACTCCCGGAAGCCATTCTTTGTAGAATAGCAGACACTTATTGTGAACCCCCCGCTTTCTAGCCCACATCTACCCCACAATCTGTTTCCTCCCCTTAGCAATCACACTTTTTGTCATCTGTGGTCCCTATGTAACCTGCAGCTGAATCTTCCTACGTGCCGGTGCTGAGCAGTAAAGCCCCTCAGCAGTCTCACTTTGGTGCCTGGTGAAATGATGGAGAATAATCTGGGAGTTATTGAAAAATGCCTGGAAGACAAGGCAGTCACTGATCACAGCCAGCACAGCTTCATGAGGGGAAAGTCCTGCTTGACAAACTTAATTTCCTTTTATGGCAAGGTAACAAGTCATAATAATAATCCCTGATCAAGAGAAACCAGTTGATGTGATCATTTTGGATTCCAGTAAAGCTTTTGACACTGTCTCTCACAGGATCCTTCTGGAAAAAATGTCCAGCMAACAGCTGGATAAATACATATCTATGATTCCATGACTCCCCAGCCAGTGCCAGGTACCAGTCTATGCCTATGGGTTCCTGTGAGGATCTTGGTTGCTCTGGAGAAGAGACATGATGAAGAGAGGAGGGGTGGAAGAGGGTGAGGACTGTACCTCTCCCACTGAAAGCAGGCCAAGTGSATGGAAAATACATGTGTGTTTGAGAAGGGAGGCAATTGGGGAACTGACAGTGACTGGGGAACTCGGCTCTCAGAAGAAAGTCCCAGCCCGTGGTGCTGAGGCTATTTTTGTCTTTTAACAGACAGCTGTAATGGATCAAATGGAAAAACAGTCCTGACAGCTGGGTCTGAAACACTCCTGCTGCCCATGCACCCTGCCAAAGGTCATGCTCAAGGCTGGACCTGTGCTGGCACAGTTAGAAGCCTGCGGTGATAGTCAGGAACTCAAGAAAATATTTTTGTGTTTTGTGAAAATATTAGTGCAATTAGCCTGCACACAGTCACAGTAAACTAAGTGATTTATTGTGATGGATAAAGCAAATAAAAGACCAAAGAGCAGAGTCCTGAACCTCACACAGGGTGGTGCTTGCTCTGGTCTTTGCAGGTTGCTATTGCAGGTAGCACATGGTTTCCTCTTTCCAGATTCTTTTGAAGAACGCACATGTGGAAAGTGTGCAGACAACTGAAGGCAGTGAGACTGGCTTTAGTGGTGACCCAGAGGCTTCCCTAGTTCAAAGTCCAGCCTCCAGCAGTGGCTCAAAGCAGCCCCTGGGGAAAAGTAATGTAATRGGGGCAGCTCAGTGCCCTCTCCCTAAAGCTGCCCCCTGACTCCGTGAGTCTGCGTGTCAGGGACTATTTCAGCAGTGATCTTTCTACTGCTCCATATGAACAAGGAAATCATTTCCCTGCATCTCTGCCTACATGTAACACCATAGACACACTCACAGTTCATTTCCTTTTCTCATACTGCTGTACTGGGACCCTATGCTGTGACCATTCATTAGTATTTGCAGTCTCCCACTTCTCCAGCTCTCACATCAGTTATGGGATAACTTTTAGTGTTTTACAGGACACAGCCTTGTTCCCTGGTGCAGCATCTGATGCCTTGGAAAACCCTGAATCTGTCATGTCTGGGCYAGACTCATCAAAACTGGAACTCAGTTTGGCAAATAATTATTGCTGTTCTTTGAAAGATGCTAATTAGCATTTACTATTCACTTCTGTTTGACTGTACCTACCCAGTTCATCCTCYTTACTCATTTGGAGTATTGATACACTATGAGCACTTCTTCAAATGGAAGTGGGAGAGAGAGATCRTGTCATCTCTGCTGGGAATGCTAATTAGTCATAGTGCTTATTTTAAATTGTTTTTCTCTAGTAGACCTTGCTTATGAGCCTCTTGATATTACTGAACAAAAATGTCCTTCAGCAACCCCATGTTATACATGCACACGGTCTCACTTCTTTCTGAATACAGACAAATATCGATGAAGTACTTTCCTTTTTTACATTACCATTCATGTTACTACCTCTCCCTAGTGATATTCCTGCACTATGGTTAAGCAACTTTTGTTCTCACTTGATGATGCAATACTTTCTTTACTCTTTTCTGAGGTACTTCCAGATAGTTTAAATTTCGCTTACTAATTTCTCCCACTTAGTTACTTCTACTTTATGTTAACTGGAAGCTGTTTCCCCCTTTCACAGCTGTGATTGCTTTTCTGTTTCGCACTGATTCCTTCGCTTTGTCGCTGAACCAGGATGAGATTTTTAGCATGATCTGTTCACACTCCAGGCTTGGAAGTCCCAGCTTTTTGACCATCTGATAAACCCTTCATCAAAGGCCTGAACTGTCGTTCGGGTTTTTCTACCCACATTTTTTTCTRCCGGTGAATCTGGATGGTAATTTTCCTTTGAGTTAGAGGATTTTAATGCTGCRTGTTCAAGGCAGACAAATAACCAGGTCACAATCATGATGCCTGGCATTCAGAGATCAACCAACTTTCTACCCAGCACTTGGTTCACCACAATATGTTGGGTTAGAGGATTCACCTGTATCACCCAAATGCTGTTTTTCTATTGGCTGCTTGCACCTCTAGCTTGTGTCTCCCTCTTGAAGCTCTCTATGCATACAGAACTCTTCTGTCCACAAATTGGATGAGGGTTGAATGCATAATGGGTTTAAGGAACAAYCATCCTGCTTTTTGACTTTGTGACTTTGTTTGGTGGTCTGTAGCAGATCATTCTGCAGATASTCTCCCTCTTCTGCTGAGCATCTTGTAAATCTGACTCAGCAGCTCACAAGCCCACAGTGGTGCTAAATAGAACCACCCCCAGTCTGCCCTTCCTAATCAACAGTTTTATTTCAGTATCGGGACAGCCATCTCACCAGGCTTCCAYGACATCAGCTGCATCAAATTCCATCACAAACAACATAGCTTTCTGTTCCTCTCATTTCTTACAGACCCTTCTAGCCCCCATATAAGTGACCACAAGTTCTCTTTTTCTCATTCAGCCTTGCCAAGCCGCTGTCTGTGTGTGGAGTTGCATGACACACACTTTCTTGGCCGTGTTTATTGTTGCTGCCCTAACCAGCCCTATACGGCCCCCTCGGAAAATGTGGGCGACCTACGTGGGACAGTATTTTTTTGTTTCTGTTTCTTATGTTACCCCTCTTCCTCAAGGACAGGAGACAAGCAAAAGCAAATCTGTTTGCCTCATACCCATTGTACTGGCCATGGACAGCTTATTTATGAGTTGTTCTGCTTTGGTTTGGTACACCAGAATTCAGTCAAATCTTTTGTTCGTGTTCAGGCTATCATTTCATGTCAGTTCTAGCTGAACGAAAACAAGAAAGACCTGAATGCTCATGAGAAAATCTTTAGTTTTAGGTTGTTTCAAGATGAGTTTTGCTGATGTGTCGATATTCATGTGAACATTGACAAGTGAAACCTCTCGTGAGTCACATYGCTGTTACAATAATAAAAATGAAACATCATCTGTAGTATCTGGGTTGAGGGAAGGTGGTTGTGAGACAAGCTGTTGTGGTGGGAGTGTCTTTCCAGAAGGAGGAAGGGAGGAGAGTCTGAGACAGGAACAGCAAGTGTGTATTGGGGAAAGTGAAAACACCACGAGCCAGAGAGCCTCCCAGTCTGGGAGGTGCTGCAGAACACGGCAGGGCAGTGCCCAGCAGCACCATCCCAGCTCTTGTCTCCCAGCTCCCATCCCATAGCAGGGTGACCAAGTCCACCCAGGACTCGCCCAGGTGGAGGAGATGTCCTTGCTTCTGGGGGCAGAGACTGGAATGGGCTGGGGGAACATAATGGAAGTCTGGAGCCAGATGAAAGCATCTTCTGCTGGGGCAGGTAGAGACCAGGATCCCGTGACCCACAGCATGGATGCTGCATTAGGTGGTGTGAAAAGGGTTGGAGAGAGCCTTGAGAACAGTAAGGAATGTAAGGATGGAGAAGGGTCATCATTGTGTCAAGTCTAGAAAATCAGGACAAAACTTGGAGACAATGCAGTCAGAGTAGGCACAAAAAGAAAAGGCAGGAAGAGTGAGCTGGTRCAGGGAAGCAAAGGGGATTTCTATAGCCATGGCATTTGGAATGGGAAGTTAAGGGAGAAAAATCCGTGCTGCTGAAGGTGGGGATGGTGAAGAAAGTGCGGGCAGGAGATGTTAGTGGGGRCAAGATGAGAAAAGCCCCAGAGCTTGGTGACATTATAAACAAAAGCAGAAGTTATTGACTGACTGCGGGGAGAGGAGACAGGAGAAGAAAAGGAGAGTGAATTTGGCAGGAAGGTTAAGGAAGGCATTAGCAGGAATGGGAATGGGTCTAAAAGGTTTATGTAGGAAGAGCAGTCTTTGAGCTGCTCTTCCTGCAAGAACATGCAAGGGACATGCAAGAGCTCACAGTTACAGAGAGGTCAGGCTAACATACACATGAAAATATCCTTCTCAGTAAAGTGGTTGCTGTGATAAGGAATAGGGACAAGTCTGCCAGAGGAGGGACTGGCAAATGGTTTGATGACACCTTCACTGGCAAGGCCTGCGGAGGTGACTTGAGGGGCAGACACCAAGGAATTAAAGTCCAGCTCCTGGAGCAGACTGGGCTGAAGGTTCRCCAGGGAGGATCTGGATGGAGTCAMCACCAGGTTTGTTAGCTTCTCCTCTGGGACAAAATGGTAAGGAGGAGCTCAGGAAGAGAGACTGGGCAGGTGAACAGGCACTATCAGTTGTCCTGGGAGGTGAAGCATGAAGCCACCACTTTTTTTGGAAATGAGATATGGCTACAAGAGACCTGAGAACAACTTCTCCAAATGGGGAAGGGGCTGGGAGAGCTACTCCAGGGCTTTAAGGAAAAGAACTGAGAGCTCCCCTCAGTAGCAAGAGAGGAGAGCATCTAGTGGTGGCCTGGGGTGTTGTGGGGTTTCCCTCCATCCTGTGACTGGTGGCCCCGTGGTGCCTTCCCAATGACTCAGAGAATTTCCCGAGGCCATGCTGAGAGCTCTCCCTGCACACACCAAAACTGGTTTGTGGTTGGATTTTTTTGAGCATCAAAAATGCAGAAGAAATATTCTAGGTCCTTTCTGGCTGTCTGGGAAATTAAGTAGGTCACTGGGAAAGCACACGTCAGATGGGAACTGGGCTGTCTGTCTGTCTGCCTGCTTGTCTGTCCCCAGGCAGGACCTCCTGGGTGGCTGGACAGACAGGTAGAGGTGCAGAATCCTAGCAGCTACACCCAGGGCTGTCACCACCCTGCCACCTCACCAGGGTCACAACTCCAGGTCTGAAAGGCTACCTGAGAAACAGTCTGAATGCAGGTAGGAATGCTTTTGGTAGGAAAATTATCTTTTAATAAGCAAAAGTAAAAATTCTAATTTTTTTACCTCTTAAAAGTAAGACTTTTACTTCTTTAATGTTTTGCTTCTTTACTTCTTTACTGCTCATGGATAACCACCACAGCCCCTCTCAGATGTAGGTGCCTTCTCTCCTCAGGAACATTTATTTGGTTCCATGTGTCCGAAAGACAGACCCTAAATTCCCACAGGTGGAGGAGCATGACTCTGCCCAGAAAACCACTAGGGAAGAAACCTCACACTGGGCCAGGAGCAGCTCAGCAGAGCTACCTGCTGCTGCTATCAGGCTGCTTTTACTTTTTTCCTTGGCTGTTTATCAAAGAAACCCTGCAGCTGTGAYGAGGAGCCCATGCACACTCTTGTTGTGTGAGCACTAAGCTGGTGCTCATTTACATTTTCCCTGTGTTGTGTCAGGCTGGTTGCCTCGATAAATACCCTCAAATGCTTGTGGCCYGTGCTGAGATCTTTTTGTCCTGGCATGACTGAAGGGATCTCTCACACTTCTGTGCGGGGGACTCAGAGGTGGCACAGAAAAGCCATCACAATGTAGTCATCTGAAAAGAGCCTTTCAAAGCTTACRCAGTCAGGGATAGCTTCTTGCTTTTTTCTAGAGTCACTCGTTGTAAAACTATTCAAGCTACTCAGGGATAGAGAAAGTTATCAAAGAGTTTAAAAGAGGCAAATTCAGACACGTCTTGGCTGTGCAGCCTGCACATCCAAGCTTTTTGCTTGTACAAGGAATGTAGCTGTTTCCATGTTGAAAAAATAACATGACTAAGATGTAGTGTGTTTGAATAATAAAGCAACCCAGCCTGGGCCCCACTGAGTGTTAAAGCAAGACTCAGCTTGTAACATGTGGCTTCGGAGCCTCTGACTGATAGGTGATGTTTTGTCTGAACCTCTCAAACCATAGGAACTCAGGAATGGCCCATGCAGACTCTGCAAATACTGTTCCTGCAGAATGGATGTCATCCTCAAGGCACAGAATCACAGAATAGTTTGGGTTGGAAGAGTCCTTAAAGATCATCTCATTCCAACCCCCATCCATGGGCAGGGACGTCTCCCTCTAGACCTGGCTGCCCAAAGCCCCATCCAGCCTGGCCTGGGGCATGACCCTGTTCTCACTGAGCCATCAGTCTGTCCCCTTGCTCCACTCCTCACAGCCATAGCTCCTCTTGGCTATGCCTGGCTGGATGACCCTGGTCCTGGGAAATGCTCCATCTTGAGAGGGAAAATGTCTGAGGCTGTGGGTGCAATTGGTAAAGTCAGGGAGGCTCTTGTGAGCTCTAGGCTGCAAAAGTGGGGTACAGAGAAAAGGTTCATGTGCCTCTGTGGCTGTCATTTGAGCCAGTGATGAGAAAAATGTGGGGAGAAGCAGTGCCAGCATTTAGTCTTTGAGGCCAGTTGTTGTTCTGCCCAGGTGCCTTGAAAATTATGGATAGCACTCAGATTCACTGCCGGGGTCATTCACCTTTTTTCTTTAGTGTTTTGGAGAAAAAAAACATTAAAGTCATAAATTTAAAAAAATACCCCAAAACCTACAAAGCTGTGAATGATTCTAAGAGGTCACTTTCACCTGTCATTACAAGGTTTTTGGACACATTTCAGCGTCCTCGGGGAGCAGTGGCTTCATCTGAGYGATTGATACTTGTTGTATTAAAAATGTGGACTGGTGAGGACTCCATTTCCAAGAATGGAGACTACTCCTATGGCCCAGGGAAGAGCTTCAAATCACAACCATGCATTACCTTCCTGTGGTTTGTCCTAGATTCTTAGAGCTGGTAGGTGGTTTCATCCCACCCAAGATTTTAGAGAGAATTTGTTTCCCCCAACTCAGTCAATATATTTTTCCTAAACCACCAGCACCAGCACCACCATAAATGAATAAATAAATACGTATTCCTGCRTCCCAAAAGCAGATCAATTATTTAGGGTTCTTCCTGGGTATAAAATCTCTGGAGCAGCAACATTTAAGAGGCTGTGGATCAGCTACTTTGCCRTGTCATGAAAATTTCATGCCGTCTTGGCAAGGAAGTTAGTGAGTCAGGCAAATGAGCTCTTATGCCGTCTCCCTGACCTGGATACAGACATACACAGTTTCAGATTACTGCTGTGGGTGTATGGCTCAGAGAGRGAGAGACCCAAGTGCATTTAGGCCTTTGACATCCAAGGAGTCTGATTTTCAGATGTGCAATACCCCGAGGGATATTTTGAAAATTTCRACCCTGGTGATCCTAAAATAAAAAAGTAATAATAATAATAATAAAAAGCCTTACAGATGGATTATCAGTTTCTAAATGCAATGGTTCCAGTCAGCACGGAACATCCACCTGAGAATAACTTTATTGACCTGCTGGCACTCACTCTTCCTGCTCCTGGCCGTTACTGCCACAACCCCAAGGCAGTGTGTCTCACCCGGTCTGCAAAGTGTGGCTGGAGGTGGCAAAGAAGTGGAGACAGAAAATGTGTCAAACAGTTGCTAAAGTGTTGAAGTTTAAAAAAGGCCAAGTGTGGGGGAAATGAGGGGAAAGACAAAAAGAAGAAAAATCAAAACAGTAGAACCAGCAGGCAGGTTTAGCCACAGCAGAAACAATTACTACAAAGTGAGAATCTGAATTTTTTGAGTTGCTTACAGCTTGGTTACACCAACTTTGCTGTACTGTGTTGCCTTATTTGCTGCTCCTGACTGTCACCCTCCCACGCTCTCCTGCAAGGCRTCAGGACCAGGTCATTCACCTGGCAAATCTTCGCTTCTCCGAGGAGGCTCTGCCCGCCCGGGGCTGCTGCAGCCTGGGGCTGAAGGTACCGCCTCTCGCCAGACGATGTCACGCTGCTCCCGCGGATGCTCCGCAGCATCGCGTTCGTCTCCCAGCCACGAGCAGTGCAGCCGAGGGTGCCCTCTGTCCTGCTGCATTAATGCCTGCTCAAGCCCTCCTTTTTGTACCAATCGCGCAGCACAGGAGGTGCCATTAAGGCTTTAAAATTTAATGAGCTCTAATAAGACCTCTCCCTGTGGTATACAACCCAAGGACAGGCTATGCTGAGGGAAGGTTGCGTTTGTGTATGCCTTTATGTCTTTGCCTCCTCTCTGTTTTAACTATATATTCCCAATCACTTCAATAGCATTTCTGCATCTTTATGTGGTGGAGTTATTGCAGATTAACTCCATAAAGGTAGGTAGGTGTCTAATTGTCTAACCTGGGGTATCTGCCCCACCCAGCTGCAGTGTTTGCATTCCTGACAGGCTGATAAATGCAAACCTGCCTAAATCTCGGTTTGGCTGAAATGATCATGCCTAAATCCTGCTTGATGACTTCCCAGCCCGTGGAAACAAAGGGGAAGTMCATCCTCTCTCCTGATTTGACGAAGAGTTCATCCTCTACATTTCCAGGGTGCAAGGAGCTCTGTAAGTGGCTATATCCCATAAGCTTCCTCAGCACACCAGTGTTCTGCACTGGAAACAGATGGCACTGGTCTAAGCCCTCTCTCAGGCTCTTGGAAGCCCAGACTGAACTTCTATTTCCTGTGGTTTAGGTAGAGCCTCCCATGTCCTGAAAAAGTGCAGTGAGCATCCAACTGCTAGATCCTCTGGGGTCTGGTCTCAAAGTCTCCTGCTGAAGCTGTTCCATGTGGTATAAACAATTAAAGATTCACTGGACCAGAGAGAAGTGGGAGATGGACTTTCCTTCCCCATAGTCAGGACACTGGCRTGTGTAATGTGGGAAAGTCAAGTTATAGGTTCCTGCTCCAATGAACAGCTAACTAGCAGCACAAGCTGGATCAGSTCCAACAGGAGAGGCTGAGACCTCCCTTCCCAGGACCATCCAGGGCCTGCTCATTTGGGCATTTCCCTGAAATAGAAGAGAAAGAAAATGAGGAGCCACCTTCAAAATCTGCAAGCTCCTTAACTGCTGATGTAAGAGCTGAGATGTCTCTGTGGGAAGGACCTGAGCTTCCTCCCATGAAACCTGAAGGATGAGCTGTATCAGAAGGGTCCATCCATTGTRTCTGTCTCCAGCTTTGGCTGAAGGCAGGTTCTGCTGAAAGAGCAAAACAAGAGGGTAAATCTTTAATGATGCCTCCCCAGGACACACACTGGACCACCAGAAGTGATGTCTATTCCAAGTGGATAAAAACACCTGATCACTTCTCCTGTGTTCCCCATGGTTTATGCTTGTGTCTTACCCAGTTAGCTCATTTCCTATGAACTTAAGCCCCTTATTTTTCTTATACCTGTGGCAGAGGGCTGGACACCCAAATCTGAGCTGGGAGATCCCTGGGGTGGCCCCGTGCCTCAGAAGCGAGCACAGCAACTCATCTGCAGGTTTGCTGCTGTGCAGCACTGAGCACTGTGCATGTCTGCAGCCCACAGACACCACCACAGCACAGATTTGAGTGCTGGTTCTGTGTTTTGCCACCACAAGTGGCATCAGTTTCTATTGTTTTTCACCTGATGCTTTTCCTTAATGACTTGGGTGCGCAGGAGCATCTGAGCTGATTTTATTTAGTCTCAGATTGTGTTTGCTCATTTTGCAAAAAGAAAGGGGGAAAAAAAAATTGTCTCTCTTTGAAAGAAGCCTCCATCAAAGGATCTCTCATTTCCCCAGTCAGTTGCACCAATTTTAAGGCAGAGGCAAGGTGTGGATAGAGAGTCAGTATCTTCCCTTTGGCATATTTGGGCAGACTGGTCCAGGTCTGAAGAAGAAAACTTCAGGCTAAGTTTAGGAGCTTCTATTTCAGACTRGGAAAACTGTGGGAGTATCTGGACTTATCCAGATCAGTAGTTGAGCTAATGAAAATTGTTTCTTCACAGACCTTCCCCAAAGGATATCCTTAGACCACCTCAGCTGGCTGTGACATTYGGCTGAAGTGAGAGGASCTGCACAGGTGTTAAAACTGAATAG
Source organism: Amblyornis subalaris (assembly GCA_018881555.1). Taxonomy (NCBI): domain Eukaryota; kingdom Metazoa; phylum Chordata; class Aves; order Passeriformes; family Ptilonorhynchidae; genus Amblyornis; species Amblyornis subalaris. Next base: position 3,164,535 of record JACAXG010000096.1, on the reverse strand, counting down.
CACACAGAAAACTAGGGCTCTCATGTAGGCTCCTTGTTAGGAAGGTTTTTAAGCACCTTTAAACATGTTTGCAATKCCCCTGACTTCAAGTCAAGCTCCTTGCTTAACACATTAAAAGGCAGAATGACTCTAGCTTTGGGAGCCCTGGAGACTTCATGGAGAAGTTGTTTGACCTCCTTGTGTCTCAATCCATCCAGAACATGAGAGTGAAAAATAAACAGCACCTCATTAAAAAAGAAATAGATAGTGTGACTGACCTGATCTTGCCTTGGTAAATAAATTACAAAGCCATAAAACTGCTTGAGGAGCTGCTTTGCCCCTTTGAAACAACTCCCACTTCAGCCACTCTCTAAACACACCGTGCTGGGGGTGACGCGGAGTAATCGCTGAGGAGCTCTTATCATTGTCTGCCTCAAGCCCCCAGACATTCTTCCTTGTCTGAGCTAAGCAGAAAGTACAAACCAGTGCTGAGAGGTCCCAGTAAACACCAAAAGAGACCGATCTACCCACGAGCTTTCCCAACTGTTCTTGCYGCGCGAAAGCATCCCAAGGTCAAATTTGTGCCTGTGTCTTTCTCCATTCCCAAAGGRCTCACCTTGACAGTTCAGCTACCCAGGGCATTTAGGTGCTGCTGCTCTCCATGCTGTTTGCTGGGATGCCCTGTGTTTCCTTGGTAAATAGCAGGGCTTGTGAGGCTGACACGAACAGCTGGACTGGGTGATGCTGGAGTTACAGTGGGTGTCTTGCAACCCAGGATATTCTGTGATCCTATGAATAAGGAGCAGAACAGCCAAAGACTGCTGTGAGAAGGGTCAGAGGAGTGATCTGAGATCCTGAAGATGAAAAGAAACATCCAACCAAAGTTTGGGGCTAGTGTGGGTCTGTTTAAGCACTGAGATGATGGAGTTTGTCTGAAAGAAAATCAGTGCCTCTATTTCTGCATCAAATCTGAATGCAGAGTGGAAAAGTCTCACATCTGTAAAAGCAAAAAGTGTCTCTAGAAATGTAGTTGTAGGGAGTTCCACAGATGTGGATTGATACTAATATGACAGGATTGAAAGTGGGGAAAGGGTCCATACACCACACAGCCAGGTGAAGCATGATCCCCTGCCACACCACTGCTTCAGAAATGAACCAAATGCACAGCATCCCATCAAACAGAGCAAACTTCAGCTTCCTGCCCAGTGCTGCATGGATTATCTGCCTATGGATTACCTTCCCATGACCTGAAACTCTCATCCTGCCCGTTCCCTCATCCCTGGATAGCCTCTGTCTTTGGGAATGCAACCTGCCAGGGGTCACATGAAGAGATTACAGCCTAGACRTTTAAGCTACATCAACACCTGTCCCTGTGCTGTGTCCTAAAGGTGGGATGGCAATAGGATGTTTCCTCCCGTGTGTAAGCAGAAACCTTCCTGATGGATCATGGTCCCGTCAAAGAGAAGGTGCAAACTTGCTTTTCAGCAGTTGCAGAATCAGGGTTTACCTAACGTGGAACTGGTGAGTACAGAGAGTTTCTTGGCATGGTCTTTCTATGCTACCTTTAAATTCTTGTGTAATTAAAAAGAAGCAAGMAAAAAACCCCAAACCACAACAAGCACCACTTTTTATTGCTCCCCCTATGCTTAATGAAGTCCTAAAGATTAGAGAAATGTGCAGACAAGACACCTGAGCATGGCAGACCAGAGCTTATGGGCTGCTGGCACCGCACGCAGCGAACTGCTGCAGCCTGTGGCTGCAGGAGATCTCTAAGTGATTCAGGTCACTTRTTATCCAGGACAGGGAGGCTTTGGTACAGTGAGTGGGGAAAAACAACCCTGGCACTTGCACTGGGTACCCCAATGCCCTTTGTCTTGGGCAGGAGGCGTGATTTTGTGTCCTGTCAGCTCCTCTCCCTTCTGCTCAACTGTGTGAAAGGCTCCGTCACAACCAGACGCCGTAAGATGAGGATGGAGTTTTGTCTTCGTGTTTGGTTATCTGAGCAGCTGTATCATRCCTCTGAATGACATGAATTTGAGATGCATTTGAAAAGTGGCTAAGTGGTAATCTCTGCATTTGAAGGCAATCACATTTATTATTTAATTTTACTGCTCGGTATTGCATGAAGTTGTTCATCTTGAGAGAGGCATCTATTGAGGGAAGCGCAGCGTTCCAGACAGAGAKGGTAAGCAGATTTCCACGATACAAATATTCTCCTACATGCAGTGAAAGGAGCTGTTTGCTCAGGATGGGCGAAAGTATTTTGTTGGCCTCCTCTCAGGCAAGTCATCTCGGGCCATACCCTGTGGGCTCKTGCTCAGATGGGTTTCTTGATGCTATCAGTAGCAGCAACATACCTGGAAACATCTCAGAGGTACAAACCTTGGCCAAGCCACCCCAGGAGTCCATGGAGTTACCCTGACACACTCTGTTCTCTGGCTTGAGCTTTTTTGGGCAATCTGGGTGACTTTATGGGCAGCTTTCCTCCGGCTTAYATGTGCTGAGTGGTATTTAATGGGACATCTTGGAGAGTGAGAGGCCATTCAGTCTGAGTGGGGACTTGGGACTGGCCGTGACTTGGAAATATTGTGTATTGTTAAGATCTGCACACTCCAGTGAGATAGTTAMTGTGGTTAAAACCAATGGGCTGTGCTAATTTACCTCAGCTGCGTTTCACATGGCTTTTCAGTACTTCCTTTAAACTCTATTAATTCCAATGTTTAATTGCAAACAAACTGACTGATGGATCAGTTAAAGAAAAATCTACTGTAAAGGGTCAAGGATTTAACCTGGACTATCTCTATTGCTCCCATGCAGATCTTTCAGACCGGTTATTTGCATATATTAAAATCTAATTTGAATTGTTCATCACATAGAACTAGGTAAGGTTGTTTTCTTTTTTTTAATGAGAGATGTAACTTCAGGGCACTATTAAATTCTAATTAAAAATCAGTCAAAAGCACCCTTTTCTTAGTGTTTGTGCCTGCAGCAACACTTCCACTGTGGTATCAAAAGCTCAGTTCATTACTTCTTAATTAATTTTGCCTTGAGAAGCTCTAAGTTCTCAGAGGACCTGTTGGGTTTTTAGAGTGTTGTCTACACAGTGTTTGCTTGTACACAGCAGCCACACTGACATTCAGATCAGGAATTCTTACCCATGTAATCCAATTTGATACAATGGCTGCTGCCTGCCAGCTTTTGGGAATCTGAAAGATGCCTGAAGTTCACAACACAGAGGATATCCTGCCTGGAGCTACTGGTCTTGTAGGGATTTTCCCATCTCCCTACTCCCAGTGTGCCTATTTTACAGTTGAGAAGGTTGGTATTTAGGTTGATTTTTTTTTTTTTTTTTTTTGTGAGGAAGATCATGATGAATAAGAAGCTAGTCTTGCTCCTGACCCCAAAGAAATCTTGTTTGGAAGTCCCTGAGTTGGCCAAGGCTTTTTTTCCTCCACCAGGCTCCTGAAGATGTGCATGTTTTTTCTCAAGATAAGAATCCTGCCATCGTGATCTCCCACTGCCAATGATTCATTTCCCCTCTCGGCCCGGCCGCGTGCGCACGTGTCTGAGCGTGGTGAGCYGGAGCTGACCAGTGCCCCGGGACAAAGAAAGGGAAAGAAGGGAAAAGGGTGGAGGGTAATGATCTACCCAGTCTCAGAGGACATTTTTCGCTGCTTTAGGGCATTTTCACCAGAACAGTTTTTGTGCAGAACAGACCATCACGGTGCCTGGAGTGGCTTGAACATCCAGGCACTCCCAAACTCTGCAAGGTGGGTTTGACGGGAGAGTGTGAACCAAACTTGCAAGTGTCCCCCTGAGCTGGGCTGAGAGGGACATCTGTAGCTGCTGTCTAAGCCAGGAGGGACCTGGATGGCATAAGCTTTCATTAGGAACCTTCATATTAAGCCCAGTTTGCACAAGCAGACCCTGTAACTATCAAAGGCAATGGTACAAATCTGCCTTCATGTGTGTCCAAGTCTTCTTGCTGCAAGGCACAGAGTTAGATGGGTGTGACTGAGGGAGCTGTGGATGAAAAAAAGCAGTACAAATTTGGAGTGGGGAAGGCTTAAAATGAGATTTTGAGGCAATGCCAGCTTGCAGCTTTCCTCTTGGAGAAAGTGCACAGGAAAAAGACAAATTCATTCATTCAAATGTCAAGAACCACAAGGGATGTGGAGCTTAGAGAGAAGATAAGGGGAAGGAGGGACATGTTCTTTCCTGAGATGTAGGAGCAAAGCTGACCTGACTTTCTATGAAGAAAAACTCACAGCAAGATTGTGCCAAGGCCATAGTGGTCCAAAGATGGCAAATTTCAGGGAAAAACAGTGAATCCCTCACCTATTCCATGCGGYTGGATAGGACAAACTTTCCTGATACACTGTCACAGCTACCAGTAATAAGTTTACAAGGGGGTACACAGAAAGGGCTGGGCAGRGTGTGGAGAGCCCATGGACTGTGTAGCCCATGAACCTGAGCAGCACTAAGGAGAGGGATCTGCCTTACACTCAGGATGCAGGAATAGCCTGACTTTCTGCCTCTATGCCTTCCCAGAGTGGCTGTTCCCACTTTGCACTGAGTGCTGGTGAAAGAGGAAATACTCCCTGCTCAGGGAGCCTTGGAAGATGTTAGCTAAGGTTTTGGGTGGAGAGGTGAGCAAGGCTGCGGATTAGTTTGAGCAGGAATGCCCTGTATAGTTGAACCCACCCCTCTTTTTTTCTGCTGAGAACACCTGGCTGTGGGGCTCTCGTTGCAGTCTGTGCAAAGCCTCCTGGCAGGGAAAGCAACCCACTTGTGAAAGACTTCCTAAGGGAAATGCTTGCATCCACTGAGGTTCAGTGTACTTGAAAATGTACAAAAAGGAAAAATTCTTGTGTAGGACAGAGAATGGCCTGGATAAGATAAGATAAACCATCTTGTCAGGCTCTCAGAGTGTGTTCGTTTATACATCACATTGCATCAGGTCAGGGTATGCTGGCAGCATCCTTCCAGCCTGTACCTCCTCGCTTGCATCTGGGCAGAAACCATCAAAGAGACCGAGCCCAGCTGCAGAGCTCAGAGGGCAAGTGGACCTTCTCCCTCAACTCCTGCTCCCCTGCCAGTCCCTCTCCCTCTCCCACCTCCCTGCTACCCCTGCCACCAGCTGTCACCAGGGAGAGCACGGCCTTTGGAGTACGTGCCTCTGACCACCCTGCGCTCCGCGCTCTGGGATTACCAGGAGTAAGTTTCCGAGGAATTCATTTGTCGTCACTTGCTAAATAAATGGAGTGCGATAACAATCTGCATTCTGCTTCCATAAAACCCTGTAGATGCTGTAGCTGGTGTCTCAGTAGTTTCTCACAAGAATGCACGAGTCACTTATTCTTCGCCATAAAAGCCGGAAAGGGCTGCCTGGATCAGCTGGTGTGGTCAGTTCTTGGGAGGGAGCCTCGGCACTTTCATTATCAGCAGTTGCCACGAAGTGTTGGACAGGGAGGGCTCAGCAGCACAGCAGGAAAAGGGTTTCATATCTGGAAATAATATTGTAGAAGTCTCTCCTCTCTTGAAATTCTTGGCAGCAGCCTTTCATCCAAATCTCCTGAGACAGCAAGGGGCTTTCATCCTTTGGTAAAGCCTGGCAAGTTTTACATATTTTTGAAAAGCAAATAATTTTTTTTTAAACTCCGTATGACAGGAACCATAAAAAGAATACATCTAGTCCCTTTTTATGATGAACACAAACTAGCACATTCCACAAGTGACTTCCTCAATTGTCTCCTTAGGAACAGGTCTGGCTTCAGAGCACCTGAGCACCAGATCCTCAGACACCTGATTGCTGCTGAAATCAGTGTGACTTACTTAGTTGCTTTAATACCTTTTCAAGTTAAGCCTGTGCTGCTTTGCACATGTTAATACATATATTCTCATAAAATGTCTCTGAAGCAGGACTGTATTTTAAGTGTTCGTGTACAGGGGCAGAGTGACATAAGTCACATTTTCTGAAGTGCCTAGAGTAAATCCCAGCAGACTGAGAACCCTTCTCCTGCAGCTTGTCCAGCATCTGGGGATAAATTCACATCTCCATCCTCCAAACTTGGATTTTGCAGTGCCAAGCAGGCATCAGCTAAAGCTCATTAGCTCCAGTAGTCTTTTAATTTTTCTATTATTACATAGAGTCTTTCCATTATAGAAACATCAGGCCTTGGGGAGGGAGGGGATGACTTTTGTGCTTCAAATAGGTCTTCACAAAAGGGCTAAAAAAATCCCACAGAACACCCAAGATAACATTGTCATCTGTAATCTTAGTAACGCACCCAAAATGGAAAACATTCTTGTTGTGAAACTCTCAGGTTGCTGTTTTGTTTGCTCCTTATTAAGAGTTAATAAACAAAACTGTTTGGGTTAATTTTGTCGTGTGTACTGCGAGTTGCTAAGGAACACGGCTCCACTCTGCCTGAAGACTCTGTAGTGAGACAACTGAGAGAGGCATTAAAGTGCTGTAAAATAAATGGGATGGAGCATGTTACAGTGTATCAGGCCCTGGCCTGACATTTGGAGCATTTTCTTTGTTTTAGGTGTAGGAAAGCCAAAGATGCAGAGTCCACCTGCCATGCCAAGGGCAAAGAGCAGGTTCTGCTGTTGGCAGGTGGAAGCTGTGCAGCTCTGGCTGGGAGATGATGCCTTGCTGCACTCATTGCTCAGGCCAAAGGGCCAAGGTGGGCAGTGAGGAAATTATCCCAAGATCTGGGAGGTTTATGCACAGGATTTTTGGTCAGCAATAGGTGGAGGGGGCTTGGTGTCTCTGAAGGTCCTATATGGTGGCCCATCATAGCAGGGAAGGCACATCCCATGYTGTGAGGTGATACGGGGGCTACAGCCCTGCCATATTTCCCTGAGGCTTCCCAAAGAAAAGGCTCTCTGGGATGCCTTTTAGCTCCCAGCAGGGCCAGGCAGGCCAGGCTGGGAGAAGGGAAAAGCTGGATTAAATGGTGGCCATGGGAGCTGCTCCAAGCAGAAGCCTGTCTGTTGTGGAGGGCTGCGGGAAAGGCACTGATTTTGCCACAGCTTTCAGACAAATGGAACTCTCTTTAAAATGGTGATTGTCACCATCGTATGAATGCAAATTGAGGATCATTTTCTGCTGACAAGTACAAAAAGAGGTACTGTAAGGTCTAATTTCATACTGAAAGCAAGTAGCAGAGAACAAGACTGTTTTAATAGCAATAGACACGGAGCATGTTGTTGGGCTGGGAATCACCAGGGAACACTCTTAAAGGTTGTATCACATCTCTTTTGCTTAGTTTGCAGGCATTGTTCAGTTTCTGAAGAAATCCTGATTTGGATCGGAGAATTTCAGTCTTTCGAAGTGATGTTAGCAGAGGAGTAGTTTGTCTCTCCTCAGTCTCTTCCCAGGACAGGTTTTTCTCAAGAAAGAGGCATCTGTGTTTGGGCTGAGGATCCTTAAGGAATAATTACACACAGGTTGCTTAGGACCATTTTTGTTCTAGGACTGGAGAGTCTGAATAAAGCAAATCATGTTAGAAAAGTCTTACATTGCTCCATTGGCAGAGTGAGCCATGACTTCTCAGCCTGTGTCACAGCTTTCAGTTATTATTTTCATGCAAAAGGCTAGTGTGTTCAGGATACTCTTTTTCAAATGTGAATTTTCCCCTTGAATTCAGTGACTTTAAATAGTATCAATTATGGTGCAAATTGAGCAGGGGTTAGAGGAGAGGGGAGAGAAGTGAAATCCAGGAATACCAATCAGTCAAGACAGATGCTGGAGGAATGTGAGCAGTGCAAGTTTCAAACTTTTCAGGGCTTCCCAGATTTCTCAGGACTAAACTAATACTTGTCAAAAACCCCACCCCCAAACTCCGAAGCGTTCTGGTTTTGATGAAGTGTGGGTGATAACTGCTGGGTTTAGGAATCAAACTACCTCTTTCAGAACATACCTAAAGCTGTTTCCTTCCAGTAGCCAGCCAGACATCCCCCAAGTGCCTGCAGGCACGACAGGAGAGAGCTCCTCAAGTCTCTGGGGTTATGGTTAAAAGCACCAGGCTGGCACTTCCCAAGATCCTACCAAGAATCCTTAAAAAGATACATGGAGCTCCTTTGTGGCTTCTGCAAGCAGAGGCTGGGCAGGATGCATTTCAAMCAGCTTAAGTGTAGAACACATATAGGTGATGCATCTGCAGTCTGTTTTATTTTGCCTGCAGTGCCTGACAGAGCACTGTCTGACAATGAATTGCACACATTCAAACAGTCCAGCATGCTGCAGATTTAAACGTGTAAGTGCCATTTCCTACTGTCCCCAGTCCAAGGGGCTGGTGGAACATGGTGTTAAATAACAGGGCTGCTGCTATTAAAGCTGGTGAGTCTGAGTTCAGCACTGCTACAGGACAAAACACATCCCTGAGGCTGGGCTTCTCTTCTGCTGACACAGGCAGCTAACCCAGCTGTGCTGGAGCTGCTAACACGCTTCTCAATCTCGCTGGAGACCCTCTAGAAATACTGAGATGATTAAAACAAGACAGAACAATATGACTAATGCAAACCGGGAACCCACGCTGCTTCTTAGAAGTGCGGCTGTGTGTATTTCTGCTGGTGGAGGGCAGGCCAAGCCACTGGCACTGCATCAAGTGGTGGCCTCATTTGTATGAAATTAGCTCTGCCAAGTGAATGCTTATGCCAGGGAATACATAGACACCTCCAGATCTCAGAAGGAGTGGGGGGAACACACCTATTTTAAAGAGAAGCGTCTTGGGAAGGTGGCAAACGCAGCAGGCTGAGATGGTGAGGTGTCAGGGCATGGGCAGCAGAGCTGCCACCTCCCAGCAGGAGGAGGAAGTGTGAGTGACACAGTGCAGTGCAGTCAGAGAGGGCTGGGAGTGCTGTGCAGTCAGCCGAAGGTGTCAGGTGGATTATAGATACTCATGGCTGTACATTGTGTGAGTTTTTTAAAGTTAATTCTATTCTGACCTGGAAGGGAAGATTTGCTGTTATGGGTTGGCAAGGCTGAACTTCCCCAGACCAACTGTAGCTGCCCTAGTGATGAGCACTGGCTGGACCAGCCAGCAGGAACCAGGAAAAAAGCCTTGGAGAGAAACTGAGGCCCAGCTTCATTTCACTTGGCTAAAAGGACTGAACTGAGTGCCTGAGCACACTCACTGCATCCTTCAAAGAGAAGAGATGCCTAATCCCCACCTCAGTTATGCTCTGGGGACGTCTGTCTCCTTCAAGATTGCTTTTTAGTGCTTGGCATTGTTGGGAACGAAACCAGGACTGAGCAGCACCTGAGACCACACGAGGAAGGTTCCTCTCCTCCTGTGGGAGCACCGTGTCTCCCCTGGCTGTTGTCTTCTGCAACTTTTCCACCCATCTTGACTTTCACTGCATCCTGGCCTTGCTCTTTGCTGGAACTCCTTGACACCTAATCTCCCTCCCAAAAAGCAGACTGAGGGATACTAACACTGAGCCTTTGAAACTCTGGCATTTCAAAATCCGTTTTTCCTTCCACACCCATCACAGGGAGAGTCAGTAGCTGCCATATCCTTCTCATTATTTGCTTCCCAAGACAATGGGAATGGTGGTCTGCTTGTCCACCCTGTCCTCATCTCTTTTTCCCACTGCAGATGATCCCGCCCACCTGGTGCGGAGAGGTCACACAGGAAAAATCCATTTAAATTAGGGCTCGAATGATACTTTAAATGACATGTAGGCCTCTCAAGGGTCCTTCTGAGACCAACTGAATCTCAGTTCATTGAAGGAGAAGTTTCTGAGCAAGCGAGAGAATTGAATGGGGCTGTGCTCTGCTATGTGGCGCTGAGGTTGATATGGCAACAAAGGTTCTAAAAATGATGAGACGCAAATGATATTCTCCTGTGTTATAAATAGCTGTGTCAAGTTGTTATGGAAACTGTCAAGCAAACTGGGTTAAGAAGGGCTACTTTTCCTGCTCTCTTTTGCCAAGGCTTCCTGAAACGGCCTGTGCCAGCACAGTACGAGAAGGAGAAACTACAAGAAATGGGCAATGCATTGATCGGAGTCTCTACAAATGAGGTGAGATGGCATCACAGCCTCTGTCCTTACAGCCTGGGACTTCAAATGATGTGCTGTACCTGCTCTGTTCCTCATGCCAGTGAAAATCATGATGCGGTCTCACCAGAATCCCCTCCTGGAGACCAGGGCCTTGATGCTCTGCGCAGACACAATTGTGTGGGTAGGGGTTTTTTTTCTGAAGTCTCAGAGCAAACAACTGAGGTGGGTGAATGCCAGCTGGAACTGCAGTCACAGCTGTGCATACAGTAAAGCACTTTTGGGGCAGGCAGGTGGAAGGAGCTTTACCAAGATTAAAAGTGTAGTTCAGTGGGTTTTGAAACCAATGTACCAGCTGTGAACTGGAGGGGGCATCCTGTATCCTTTGATGGGAATATAAAAAAGGTGACAATCAAAGCAAAAATGTTGAATTGCAATTTGGGCACCAACCTTTTGTCTTAAAGGTATTCCAGTAGTAGACAGACCCAAAACATCCAAATCCTCTCTGAAGGATCCTTCTATTCCTCAGCTGAAAGGTTGCTTTGACATCTTGTTTTCAGCCCCAGTCCCTTTTGTGAGCTGCACAGAGGCATCACTTAGGTTAACCTCCCCTTATGAGGTGCCCACTGTGTTGCATTGTCAGATGGGTGATTTTGAGATAACACACTTGTTCTTGATTCATTTTATGTCCTTAGGAATTTTCCAGTAATAAAGTGCAACTTGATATCTTTGAAAGACACCAGGCAGGTAAATGAACCACTCACCTATTAGTGCTGTCCTGTTATTGTCACTGCATCTGTCCAAGGCCATAATTCAAGCAATACAACTGCTTATGGTATGCACAGCCTTCTTATCTTCCTTTCCAACACTACAGCTATCTGGCACCTATCCCTCTCAACATGATCAAGATTAGAGTCAGAGGGAATGAGGTTGTTGAAAGGTCTGCCTTTCATATTTCCAAAGACATGATAGCAAAGAGAATTTTGAAAGGGTATTCCTGTGCTGATGTACAGTGGGTATTCAATCCCTGTAAAAAGCTCTCTGTCATACATTCAATACACCTTTCCAGGGCTTAGCAGTCAGCATGGGGAGCTGTGCCACAAGGGGTTAGTGGAATGTACTTTGTTCCTGTGTATAAATAGCTGGCTTTTAATAAAGAGCATTCAAAAGTATGCAGGAGTGGACAGGATGTTAAGGCTGAAAAATCCTTTTCCTCTGGAGCTGTGCAAAGAAAAAAAAATTATATAAAAATTCACACATACAGAGGAAAGAAAGTAAAACACAGTGAATTGGCTTGCTGCCAGCATTACGAAAAGGGGCAAAAAAAAAAAAGGACAAGAAAAGTTCACCTTTGTCTCTGGGAGCAAATTTTTGCTTTTATCCCTTCAGTGAAGAAAAATTGCCATTTTCTTGGCAAAAGAATAGAATGTGTGCACAATGGGGCAAGGCTGTGCGACACGGGAGTCAAACGGTAAAAACTGTGCCCTGCAAATCATTTTTGAAAGGTGAATAAGTCGCACCTCACTCATTCTGGGATGGAGCTCCTGCGCAGAAGAACCTGACCCATGTCCCGACAGGGTGGTCACAGGAGGGAGAGGACTCCTCCAGCTCCCTGGTGCTTGCTTGTGAAGAAAGAGATGTTGCTCATGTCACACTGAGGGGAAACCACAGTCAAGGACAAGGAGGGCTCTCGTGTGGTCCAGCTGAGGGGTGTAAGCATGGGGGTCAATCCTTCTGCACCCCAGGCGTCCATCTGTCTTGGCCATTTCAATTATAAGGACCTCACTATGATGGGCTGTTCCTCCCTGTGGGCCTGGCACAACCAGGGCACGTTTCTGGTGGTGATCTCCGACTCCTACAGTGCATAAAAATATGCATAAACAATATACAATAAGTAATGAGGAGTGATAAGGAACAGAGGCAATGGAGATGGGCAGCAGTAAAAAGACCTGAGATAGATTAGTAATGCAAATATTCCCACTGAGTGGTAAATGTTTCAGAAGGAAAGAGGACGGGATCAAACAGGAGAAAGAATCAAGCACACAGCTGAGAGAAGGAAAGGCTCCTGGTAAATGGCTCCCAGCCAAGAAGGTGTTCAGGCAAAGGAAGGAAGAGGGCAATGTCCCAGCAGAGGGGCAGCAGTGCAGGGTGTTTCAACGTGCAACTTATATTTAGGATCTAAAGAAATCCACAGAGGGAGTATCACCCTCTTTATTTGCTGGGAAATGCAATGTCTGCTCTCAGAGGGCTACAGCCCTGGGAGAGAACAGGGGAAATAACTTTTCTACTTGCATCACATCTGCCAGGTTTAGAGTCAGCCTAGCAGGGGTTTCAGAGGCTGGTGGCTGTTCCCTGTCTCCTGGAGCAGGGTTCCTTTGTTCCTCTGCTGCCTTGTGAACACCAGGCCTGTGGGAGAGGTGCAGGGTCAGGGCAAAGGGCCCCTGTGAAATAGGGTACCTACTGATCTTTCTTGCCCTTCTGCTGACTCTTGGTAAAGGGTCTGGGACAATACTGGATCCAACATTCTTTCAAAGGCATGAACATGCCTAAGCTATACTCTGACTTCATATTCATCTATCTGATTCTTGTGGGCTGAGCCCCATGTGGGGTTGTGGGCACAGATGATACATGGCAGGAGAAATGCTGAGGATTTTAGCATTTGTAGTGTGATTTTACAATGGGAACAGAAAGGCAGAAAGGAGTGGGATGGTCTTGTGGTTCTGAGACAGGATGAACCAAGACTGACACACTGGTGTTTTGGACCGGGAATCTTCTTTCAGGGGTTGAGCTGGGCTGATTATAGGAAGTATCTGAAGGATTATGTCTGAAAGATGGAAACTTAGAAACTCTGCCTACCAAGGTTTAAAGTTTCTGTTTCGAAGGAGTCTCATAGCCTGAGACTTAATCCTGACTATAAAAATGGGGAAGACTGTTAGAAGTGGTGTCATACCTCCAAATGAGGACAACTAAATGCAAAGCAGAAGCAGAGCCATGGAATTGAACCGAACATTCACATTTCCTGTAGCTTTTTCAGGTTGTTTTAAGGGCGACTCTAGTGAAAGAGGAACGTGGTGACAATTTCTCTGAAGTCATACATGAAGCTCTTGAGCAGCTCCTGAGGAAAAGAAACAAGCAAAGCGCTCCCTGCAGCTCAGGGCACTGTGCAGTGATTTTTCAGTCCTTTCCAATTGCTTCACAATGTGTAGGCTGAGCAGTGATTGGGAGCTCTTACATTTTAATGCCAAGTTTCAGAAAGATCTTTCTCGATGTCTACTCCACCTTTGTTTCCTCTTTTCTTTGTGGTTTGGGTCCACCCAGACTCAGAAGTCAGAGAAAAGTGGATGGGCTGATTCATTAGACTTTGCACTTGAACAGCTTCAGACATTTTTCATTCATTCCAATCCTCCTTGGAGGCATTCATAACATTTTTGCTTTTTTTTTTTTCCCCACAGCCTTACATGTACATACATTGCACTATCAGATAGGGTAATAATAAGCATTAAAGAAGGAGTGTGCTTGTTCACACCTTCTAAGTGATGTAAGACAAAAATGTAGCCCTCAGCTCAGCTCTCTGTAGCTCTGCAGCCACTGAGAGACTGCCCATGGCAGCATCTTTCCTGCTCCCTGAGCTCTATCCATTTCTTAATTTCATGTCCTTCCTTGTAGCATTGTTTCTCCCTGAGATCAGGATGCACATCCCACTTTCCTGCTGCTTTTATTCCTGCTCAGCCCATCTCATTTAGCATTTTTTTCTGAACCGAATCTGTTATCAACTACGTTCGCAAGCACATGGTCATCCATGGAAATGCGCTCATCCCTGGAAACGTAATCTAATAACCCATAAACTTGGGGAAATCTGGCCCTAGAGAATAGACCCGTGGTCCTTGCTGTTTTCTTGCCTGCTGGGAGCTAAAAATTCCTTGTTGTGTCCTCCCAGGAGACACGGCACCTTTCAGAAGTATTGTCCCCTTTTTTCCTTTTCCCAGCAGTGGAAATGCTTTACATACTTTGCAGATGTGTAAGGCTGTTACGTAAAGCACCACACGAAGGCAAGGGCTCTTGCAAATAATAAAACTGCAGGCTAGTTGAAACCAGCCCCCTTATTTCATTTTTCCTAACGAAATGTAAATCTACGCCCACACAAACTATGCGCGCTCGGAGCAAAACAGTATTCCACATTCTGCGGCCGGGAGGGAGCCTGCTGGAGGGGCAGCTGCCTCACCACCCTCCTTCTGCACTGAGCTCCTGCTTCATTTCCACTCCAGGTTTGATCAGCCTGGGCATCCACACAGGTGCTGCCAGAGGCACTGAGGTGAGGAAGTGGCTTGCCCGTCCGTAACTCACCGGACGGCCTTCCTGGAGGATCTCCCCACCCCCGTGGGCTTTGCAGATGTCGACTGGAAAGTGCTCAGCCTGTTTTCCTTCAAGAAGTCTTCCATGTGTCCAGGCAAACATGGGCATAAGTACAGGAACAGGAGAGTGGTGTCCAGACAACGTTCATCCTGGACCTTCTCCATCCGAGCAGCCTGGATCTTGTGCCCTCTCCCCTCTTACTTGGGACCGGAGCTGTCCCACTTTCACACTAACCTGCTTTTCCATCATGCACAGGTCTGGTTTAAATATGGAATAAAGATAGTAACCCTACTTTCCACCACTCCCTCCAAAAAAGAAAAGGCATAGCAATCTAGGAGCAGCACCTTAGTGGGCATCCCAAAATCACTGCCAAAGAAGTGACAGGGCAACCTGCAGGATGAGACATTTCTGAATATGATATCCAGGAAACTGTTTAACGTGACTAGCTTCAATCAAATTAATAGTCTATTATTCAATTAAAAACAAGGAAGTAAAGAGACAAAACCTTATTTAATTTCTTTCTGTCATCAGCCAATGTAATCTTCAGTTTAATGAACCTGATGGGTTGTCTTCACATGAATAAAGAATTTTTCCTCAGGCCACATACTCCAGTCATCACTGGGGGCTGGGAAATCTCAGTTCCATTAACAAAGGAGAAGTCCAAAGGTGCTGCTCTGCAGATGGGATAGGACAATTCCCCATTGCTATTAAAGTGCCTTAACTGGAAAAGGTGCATTTGGGCTTGCAGAGGGACAACATACCCTATTTACTAAGAAAAATTACTTCCTTGTCTCACGTATATTTTGAGACATTTCCCCTCCTCTTCCCAGAGGTGACCTGTTCTATATGCAGTCATTTCATACTTTGCTGTCAGGTCCCAGGAACAACTGCAGTATGGACACAGGCAGATGCTCATGGAGAAATCCTTCCACTGAGCATGGATGCATTGGCTCCAACCTGGTATCCAGGAAAACTGCACAGGACCACCGAGCCTCACCCTCTGCAGGAACCTGGAAGGGGAATTCAGGCTGCATGCAAGCTGCTTCTCTGCTTCTCCCATCTCTGGACAGCAACTCAGGGCCAGGCTTAGTTTCCCTGAAATTGTACTCCTTGAGGCAGTATTAGAAAGCCTCACCTGCATGGTTTTGCCCCAGGTAATCCCCAGCCAGGTTCCTTTCTCCAACAGAATTAAAGAACATAATTTGAACTGTGTCTCTATGTTTCATGCACCTGCATACAAAGTTTCTGGTCCAGTTGGAGAAGAGGAAGTTCAACAAATGCTCAGTTAAATAAGACTTGAAAAGGTGCAGCCAATGGGAACAGGGAAGATAAGGAAAGGCTCTGTTGGACACAGTACACCAGGGAATCCCAGCTAATCCAGATGCTGATGGAGCTGGTGATGACTGTTGCAATCTCTGTGCCCTGCAGCAGCACAGAAGTAGGTGGCCAGGGGTCACCACTTCCAAGAGTGTCTCCTCCATTTTGGCCTCAGTTGTAATGTCCACTGCTGCCTGTTCACTGAATGTGCACACACACACCCACACACCCACACCCCTTTCCTCACGCACTTGGTGCCATTTCCCTGTGCTTGTAACCCACCCCAGTCACGTGCACCATCCTGCAGCAGACACTCCAGCTTGTGGGGGCCAAAAGAGTGATCCTAAATCCTTCACGATGCTGGAGTGAAGCTGCAGCATTGACAGACTCCCTGGTGTGACAGTCCCAGCCTCCAAGGGGATCCTTGCTCCTCTCTACCTGCGTTAGCCCTATATAAAGTTTCAGCTGCAGCTAGTGTGACACTGGCACCTTTGTGTGACTGTGAGGCTTTTGTGCATCAGCCAAAGTGCAATGCTAAACCAATCAGGGTAATGAGTGTCCGCCTGCCTACACAGCACTTATTCCAAAATGGGGTTGTGTGCTGTTGCCTGAGCCATTGGAAGTGTCTGTTTGTGGCTGGGCTAACTCAGGGGCCAGGTGGGCTCGTCCTGGGGCAGGTCTCTGGTCTGCTGGCCATACAGCCAGGGTAACATTGGGCTCTCCATGGAGATGCCTCACTTGCAAGCCAGGAGCCTTATACTGATGGATGGTGGAAGCCACTCACTGCAGCACTTGTGCCTCCTACACCTTCACCATCCCCTGCTCCAACTCAGCCTGGTGCAAGCAGTGAGATCCAACATTTTTGGTGGGATATTGCAGAAAGGGAATGCAGGAACTGTAGTGATTCAGGGATTTGCTTTTCCCAGGCGAAGTTTGGTGGAATTTGAAAGCTCTTTTCCCTTGGAAGAAGTCTCCTCTGCCACTGTGGCTCCCAGAGGTTTGGTCCCAGAGCCTGGGAAATGCTTCCACTTGGACCTTCAGGATGAGCCTGGCCTGACACAGATCTGTAGGAGGGACCAGGCATTTCTTATCCCTTGCCAAAAATAAAACAGAAATAAGGCAGAACAAAAAAACTGGAGGTGTGGAAGGGTTCCTTGTCAGTCCAGTCTCCAAGTCCAAGGAGAGAGGTGAGAGATTCCCTGTGAAGCAATCGGAAGTTATGGGAGCAGCTGCTAAAGGTTCCTTTAGTCAGCATCTGGCGTTGCAGGGCCGCCTGGCCAGCGCTCTGGAGTCTGGAGCGCTGTGCACATAAAGATAACAGACGTGCCATCCTGTTGGGAAGGTCGCTAATTGGCCGGGGAGCAGTCAGGATGAAGCGCTGGGAGTGGATTTTGGTGTTGGAGCTGCCGTCAGTGAAGGTGGCTGTCGCTGCATCGCCCCGTGCCCAGCGTGCAGGCTTTGCTGCCGGGGTGGACAAGTCCTGACTTCACCTCAGCCTTCCTGAGCGTCTGTTCTGCGGCTGAAGGGAGCCTCAGCGTGGCTTGGGGTCACTGCAGGAGGTGAGGGGGCACGTTTGGGTGCAGAACAGCCCCAGTTTAAGAGATTCCTGCCATCCAGGGACAGACGCCCTTCCCTGCAGCCTGCCCTGGAGGTGGCAGTGGCTGGACTCCTTCGCACATCTGCCACTGTGCACAGCAGCTCTTTTCTAAAACAGGGAGGTCCTGGTTCAGAAACCAGGCTATATTTCATGGAAATAAGTTTCAGTCATAAGCTCAGCTTTCTTGGTCTTTTCTGGCAGCTGCTGAGATGTAACTGGCGTGTTCCTCTGCATGACAGTCAACAGAAACTCTGGTTTTAAGTCACACATCTGAGAAACCATTTCCCCAGCTTTTAGCAGAAAGGCTGGTTAGAGCCATCCACTAAGAATTGTAGCTCCAAAGGCCTTGAGTCCTGGGTCACTGCAGTTGCTGTATCCAGCTCCAACATCAGCCCCAGGCCAAGCCTGATCCCCAAATTGAGGCACCCCAAGCAGCAGAGCAGAGCAGGGTGTGCACATCATTCCTACTTGTTTCCAGTTTGGTGTGACAGTCACTGCCTCCTCTAGCAATCACCTGACTATGGTAATTTTGTTCTACAGCATGTGACTGGTTTTCTCCTCTGAATTAAGACATGCATTGCAAAATTTAACATTTTTTCTATACTGCCTAGAAGAGCATATTTTTGACTGAGTATGACTTGACACCTTTCTGGAAAGCATGACTACTTGTCTCTTAGTTTGCCCAATGGGAAATGTAAATTACCAGTAAGCCAGCATGACATATCAAATTCAGCTCCCTGAGTAGAGCATATTAAAATGCCATTTTTACATCCCAAATTATATTTCATTATGCAGTTACAATTTTGACAGTAGCAGTGTGCAGAATGCATTTCATATGCTAACTAAAACAGACTTTTTTTGCTAATTTGCTGAAAAAATATTATGGTATATCTAGGGCATAATGTTTCTGGAGTGAAAAGAACAGCAGCATCAGGGATATAGTCTGTGATCTTTGTTTTGGGTGCTGATTGTAGTTGTACACTCTGCTCAACATGAAGCGACAGACATTTCACCCACTATTGCTAAAGAACCATCCCTCGTTATATTTTTTGTCCAATTTTAATAATTTGCATGCAGTTGGATTAGATGATCTCTGTAGGACCCTTCAACTAAACTCTTTTATTCTACAAAAGCAATTTGCTGATTCAATGAGTTATTGTCGTAGAAGATGACACGTTTTTCCAGATGGCTTTTAAAATCCTTATTTCTTTTGAGAAAGAGAAGAAAAGCTGAGCCTAGGGCTATAAACTTTATCTAAAATCTGTAGAGATGGATGTGGGGTTTAGCCCAGGGCAGAGCAGACCATTTTTCCTAACTCACAGTGGCAGGTATGAGAGTCTGCACTGACTTTATTTTCTTGAGCTGCTCTCATGGCCTACGTTGTTTACTCACTCAGGGAGGGAGGGGTATAAAATGTCATCACACCTCTTGGTATGGCCAGCAATAGGACAAGCTGTGACAGCAGGGAAGTGCCATCTATTTGCCACCTCCCTTATGACATTGCTTTTCGTGTGCCAATCAGCTCAGCTGGAATTGGGGATAACCTGCATCCAGATCTAGCAAATGCTACAGGAACAAGATTAGGAGCCAGGCTGTGCTTCAGGGGCCTCACAGATTTTGCTTTTAATACTGCTGCCTAGACCCTGCTGTTATATCCTAGATGGGTTCCCTATGTCCTCTGTCCCCAGGCATTACTCTGTAGTTTGGCCTGGAGACATCCCAGCAGGAGCTCACGTGCCTGGCTTGGGTGTTCATCGGGCACTTCATTCCACCTGCTGTTACCTCTGCCAGCTCCCTCCTGCTCCTGGCTTCTAGGCAGCCTTCAGACGCTGATCAGCACAGCAGAACAGATCAAAGATCTGTTTAGAGAGTGGTATTTCGTTAATGCATGACCAACAGGGATGGCGTGTGGTGTGCAGGGGTACGGGCACATGACGAGGCTCTGAGGACTCTGTGCCCAGAGGCTCCCTCCTCCTGGGCACAAGGCAGCACCTCTTGGCAGCCCCGTGTTCATTTTGGCTCGTGTCTGGCTGGCAAAGCACGATAAGAGATAATTAGTGATTAGATTGCAAGCTTTTGTCTCGGGAAATGACAGTTACTTCCTCGTAGGCTGCCGACGTTGACAACGAGTGTTCAGGACCAGCTGAATAAATCTCTTTACTTTGATCCCGAATGAAAACCTGGGAGAAGCTTCTCAGTCCTAAGGCAAGGTAGCATGGAAGGCTCCGTGGGCTTTGGCTCTGCAGCCTCTGGGAGCCTCCAGTGAGAAGTTTTGCTGGAAATGGATGCATCCATCCGACCACCTCCTTGTCCGGGACGGCACAGCAGCAGAGGGCAGTAGCTCAACATGATGCTTCCTGCACTGCAGACAGCTTCCCTTCGTCTCACGGCATCTTTTCCTACAGGTTTTTGCAGCCTCCAGGTAGCTGCACACGCTGTTAACATCAATCACGCCTTTTTAAATAAAGCTGGGTGTCCTCTGCAGGGAAGGAGGAGGGCTTGCCTGCACCCCCAGCCTCCTGCAAGGCACCCACGGGCAGCACCGAGTGCCTGCAGCTGAGTCACTGACTGCCTCGGTGCCTCCCCATCAGCCCGGGAGGTGGAGGTGGCACAGGGGAATTAAGGCACTGTGTGGGATGTGTAGGTGGAGCAAGCATCCTGGGAACTGAGACTGAAGAATCAGGCTGGCTGTTGCTCATTAGGCTCTCCTCTGCAATGGATTTGGATCCCACAGGAGAGGCCAGCAGTCTCTCTGTATGGTGCAAGTAAGGCTTTCAGCAACACCTATGTGGTGCCCATAAGTGCTTGGTCAGTGCAGGCTGATGCAGAGTCCTGGATGTCAGGCTTTGGGAATACAAGCAATTTCTGTCCTATTCGAGTTCAGTTTCTGATCTAGTACAGAGCACCCAGACCTTTCCTCAGCAGCATAAAACAGCCCCAATTCACAGTCTTCTTCCTTGTGGATACGACAGAGTGACCCTGAAGCCAAAGACACGCAGGACACAGCCTCCTCTAGCAAAACAGGCAGAAGCACAAAAATAGGATTCCCTCTAACAGTCTCAAAAGCCTCTTCGGGAGCTCCAGAAACCCCAGCAAAGCGCAGGGAAATAAATCACGGAAGCCTGTGATGAACCCCACCCTGCAAATACCAGCGCACACGCTGCTGGGGCAGAGAGCAGCGAGCGCGGCGCGCAAGCAGCAACACGGCGGGAGGGTGCTCGGAGCCGCGCTTTGCACAACCCAGGGCAGGTATGCGAGTTATTGCCTGGTGCCCTCCCGCCCGGCCGGGACGCAGCCCGAGAGCTGCACAAACACGCTCGGGGAGCTGCAGGTTATATCTTTGCCTGCTTTGGCAAGCTCGGCTCGGCGGTGAGGTGAGTGAAAGCTCTGCCTCGCCGCGGTCCCGGGAGCCGCAGCTGGCCCGGCAGCGCTGCTCCGCGTGTGCCGGCGCGTAGGATGGTTTCCCAACGCGGCTCCGGGAGCCCGAGCTCACCCCTGCCCTCCTTGGCTCCTGCGAGGCTGCAGGAGAGCGCTCTGGCTGCCGCCTTGCACGGGAGAGAGGCGTGAAGGGGCACGGGAGCCTCCAGCACAGAGCAGATCTGCAGGAGCAGCATGTTTCCCTTGCCTCTGCAGTGCCTGGGTGCTCCCCAAAGCAGACCCCAAGAAGGCCTGGCACTTGTTAACCCCATTATTTCACGGAATCATAGAGTCATTAAGGATGGAAAAGACGTCGGAGATCATTGAGTCCAACCATTAACCCAGCACTGCCAAGTCCACCACTAAACCGTGTCTCTAAGCGCCACATCTACACATTTTTTGAACACTTCTGAGGATGGTTATTTCCTGCAGGGCTGGAGGAATCACGGGCCGTGCTTGCTGCAGCCTCCCAGGAGTCTGGCTTTTCCGTGTCTGCAGATGTCTTTGCTGTGTGCCCTGAGACTGGTCTGCACACTGAACCTATAACCTTGCTCCAGACCTTGGTCTTTCCTGCCCGCTGCCATCCAGGGAGCAAACACAACAGGAAGGAGAAGGCCATCACACTGGAGTGCTTCCTTCTCACTGCTGCAGGAACACCCAGCATCAGCCCCATCCCAGGGACAGACTTGCTTGCTCTACAGTCCCCTCTTCAGACTGCACCCAGACTATTAGGCTGCAGTCACTGTGTGCACCACATGCAGAAACCTAAAGGGAGTCACCCAGTGTAGGGTTTCACACAGGGACCCTCAGAGTGTTCAGGCTGGAGCAAATTTGTAAGGATATTAGCACATTATAAGTCAGTCCATCCCCCATCTACTTTTTTCACTTCCGTGGAAAAAGAAGGTCCACACAACACCTTGAGGTTCCAGACACAGTTTAAGTACCATCAGAATTTGTTAAAGGACTTTTTTTGCAATGTCTGAAGCATCAGAAGTAAATGGGTTCCCATCAGCCTGGTTGTCTCAAGGGATTTCTTGTGCACTTCTTCTGCCCTGGCATGAACGATACTCAGCTTTGGACACCTAGCCCTGAACACACTGAAATTGATAGAAAGATTTAGGATGACCCCAGGCAACGTTTTCCTCTCTTACAGGAGAGAACTGACTCTTGTACAGACAAGAATGAAGAATCAAAGCATGACATGAGAATGAGGCAGGAGCAGATCACTTGCTGAATGGTCCAGAAACTCTTAGAGCTGAGGTCTGGCTCTTGATCTCTGGTCAGAGGGTTGGAGACTTGAATCTCCATGAGCCAGTCGTATGGTGACGACTTCAAGGACAGTCTTGGAAGAGAAAACCAGCAGTTCCAGTTGCCATCAGTGCTTATCAGAGCTGGAGAAGGCACTGATCATGAAGATTTAGAGAGGAGGATTTGCAATTAACTGGCTGTTAATAATCCCCAGGCACTACCTGTTGCTTGCTCTGTAGATGGCAGCACAAGGAAACCAACCAGCTTCATGAAATGTGCAAGTATATAGGTCTGTCATTAACAGGGTCAGTGGAGGGAGTTACTCCACCTGAGACTTGAACCACTTTCAATTTTTAACAGCAATGGGTTAAGAAAACAAGAAAAATGCCACGGCTGCAAACAAGTAGTAAAAGTAACTTGCAAAGAAAGAGAGGTCTTATGTCATGTGGAGATAGCCTTCAGCTCATAAAACCCTCCAATAGTTACCATGTAACTGCAGCTCAGGGAAGAAAGCCACCTGATTAGGTTTATTAAGAGTCTCTGTTCTTTTTGGGCACAAACCTGACCTTTATTCTGTGTTTAAATAGCAAATAGGGACTCATTGTCTCAATCCCCGAATGTTTTTGCAAAAGGGGCTGGCATGGCAAAATTTATCAAAACACAACATGTTCTAAAGTACTTGGAATTTCCATTTGAGAAATGTGGGTAGCTAATAGTTCTCAATCACCTCCTCTGTGTATCTGCCCTGAAATCATTTTGTTGCATTGTGATGAAGCTTGGCTTTGCAATTTAAAGCCATAAGTACACCCTCCTGTAGGAACACAGGGCTTTTGTTTTTCCTTCCACGGGGTGCATTGGGAAAGGGAGCCTGGAGGGACCTTCATCTCATGAACTCCCAGGGCTGCTATTTCTGAGCACCGATTTCCTACTTGGGATGTAGTTCTTGACCTCCATGCCCCTGGCCGACTGGTTTGCATAAACAAAGAGCATCGCAAAGAAGTCAAAGCCGGATGTACCTACAGCAAATAAATCTCTTCCTCTCTGACAAACAGAGGATGAATTGACCTCTTGCACGTCATGTCTGGTTGTCTGACCAAAACTGTCAGTCACAACTTTCTCTCTGGAAGCCTTGGATGAGACAAGGGATAAAAGGGACATAAAAGTGACATCAGTAAGACTAAAACAATGAACAACAGGATTTCCTCTACCATCTCCATTACTTGATTCCTACAAGTTTTCCAACCATGGCTGGTCAAATCCCAGACAGTGTCTGTGTGCGTTTGACTCTCACACGGAGAACTAATAAACCATTGCCTGTCACTCCCGTCCCAGCCCCATTTTTGCACTCATTTGCTGGAAACGGTCCAGCGAACAAGTTCACCAGCCTGAACATTTGGGCTGGAGTGAATTTTAAAGCAAACATCTGGGATCCCTGCAAACAGGAAATCCACCACACTTCTGGGCTGGGGCATTTGTAGCTGAGAAGCGAGTGCTTTCTGCTCTCCAGACACGAGATCTCCGGGAGACGCCCTGCAATCCACACATCCAGTCAAGCCCTCGCTGTTCTCCTCAGATTTCAGGTGGTGAATCCTAGAAGCACAGCGCTGGGAGTCATACCACGAATTACGGCGGGAATTCTATCGTGAGTCACGGGAAATTAATTTGTGAGTGCTGGACATTGCTCCTGGATAATTTGGCCATGCCCAGACTAGGGGGGACAAGAACTCCAAGGCAGAGCTCATCTCCTTTCCAGCCTTGTGGAGGAAGTCCTTCCCTGGTGAACTGGGGAGACAGGAAAGGGAATAATGCATGGCCAGCATGTCCTGGCAGAGATTTGGGGTGCAGGAGAAGAGCACTTATGAGTCCTATGCTGGCTTTCTGACCAGTGGTGTGGCTGCATCCATTGCCTGGATGATTTGGAGAGAGTTATTTGCTCAGTTTTGCTAACAATGTGACAAGCAACAAAATGTCACAGACAATTCCATCCAAGTCAGATTTTTCTGCAGTCACACAGAGCCTTGTTTTCTGGCATACACCATCTGGCCCTTTTGGACCTGCACATGCTTATGCCAGAGAAGGCTCTGACCTAGTAATCTCTGGAATATACGTATGTATATATATATACACACACAGACATGTACATATATATATACATCTCCAGTTTGCAGGGTCAATATGCAGGGCAGCCTGTAATGAAAAACACCCTCATGTGGGCCATGAAACTGTAGTGTGAGATCTTAGAGTACAAGTGCTGCTCCTTGGATACTAACTGAGGCTTTGAGACCCTTTTCCAGCCTTCCAGTTGCGTGTGAGATGTGAAAACAGGCATTCCTCCTCCCCATGGACTGAGAACTAACCAACCCCTGCTAAAGCCTCCCTCCAGACATCCTGGGAATGGGTAAACTGAGGCAGCAGCTGATGCAGGGAAGACTGTGGCAACGTGGTCTGCCTGGGATCCTATCCCATCCCATTCATACCCAGCTGGTCTGAGAGAAGCAGAGACATTGGGACAGTGGGGCCGGGCTCCTGGATGTAGCTGAGCTCAGTTCTCATCTGGGGTCACCTACTGCTCTGGTGTAAATCCAGACTAATTTGGCCACTGTCATTTCTTGTGGGAATGATGCCTGGAATGCACATCTGTATGATTTTTGTGCTTTTTAAAGCCCTGGCAGATTCACCCCTGCACCATTGACCAAAGCACAGAGAGGATTGACATGGCCTGCTGGGAGGTGCTGAGTTGTCTCCATTTTCCAGTGCAGCCTGGAAAAAGGGGCTCGTTTCTCAGACCACAGAGAGTAAACTGCGAACTCCAACTAGAGCTCTGATGCTCACATCTGAAAAACACTGCACCTACCTCTGGAAGGGATGTACCTTTCTGGGGAAAAAAAAAAAAAGAAAGAGAAATAATTTAAATAATTTTGATTCAGATTAGAAAGCAATGGGACAAGTTATCTCCTGGTGGTCCCAGTTGCTCTAAGAGGAATGCGGCCCATATATTTTTTCTACCCTTCCCATTCTCCTAATGCTTCAAGGGCTTTCCTTTGGAAACACCATGTGCAAAGCAAACCAAAGCTGTAATTCCTTCAGTGCCCATTGTGTTTCTGCAGCAATTTTGGAAAGGAGAAGGGTGCAGGTTGCTGTTGAGTTCATCACAGACCATTCCCCCGTTTTGGATCTGGATGCCTGAAGCTGAGCCCTGTGTGGGGGCTAATGGGAAGCAGACCTGGCTGCTGGGTACAGGTGACCCACAGGCTGCAGTCAGTTCCCTGGAAAGGACCCAGGTGCATCCTTTGGGCTTTGTGTGTGCTTCCCCACATGAAGCCTCATCGCAGTCCTGCCCTCCAGCCGCTGCTTGGGCTTGCTGAAAGGGAGAGGGAGAAGAAGAGGAGGAAGGGAAAAATATAAAAGAATGATGAAGGCTCCACCCTAATTCCAGCTCAGCTACATTAGCAACCTTCCATTTTTGTGTATCTTGCATTTAAGGATTCATCCTACCATAACAGAGGTTTCTAGTGCAACACAGCAATCCACAGGCTGGAGGACAGAAAGTCTCCCTGTGCCTCCATTCAGTTGGTCAGTGCTCCATGAAGAATTTTTTCTGGCAGCTGTGAGCACTGGGAAAGGGCTAGGAAGGCTTCAGATGGTAGGGAAGTGTCTCTTTCATTTGTTTGTTGGTTTGGATGTTGTTTTAAGAGCAGCACAGCCTCTTGTTCTGCTGCCCCATGGCCAGCTCCCCRTGCTGGCCTCAGGTTTGCTCTGCCAGAAAGGCTTGGAGTGTGCACCCTCAGGCATCACCTATTTATCTACACAACATGGCTGTGGGAAGGGAAATGCTGTTAACCCTTAAAAAAAATAAATTCAGAGTGACTGACAGGCAGATGAGGGCTCAGAACCCCAAAAGGACGCAGATAAAAATTAAAGGAAGGTGAGGAACTGGGCTGCGTGATTTTCCCAGGGGTGGCACAGGTAGGACACGATTTCTGACAGCCTGGTGGTTCCTGGTAGATATGCCAGTCCCCAGGCTACCCTCTGTCCTTGCCCTGAAGCTCTTGGAAAAGAACCCTGAGAAGAGCAGTGGGCTGGCAGGCGTTCTCCTGTGTATCTTAGGATGCAGCTCAGCCAGTATCATATCACGCTGGGCTAGAAATCACATTTGCTTGAGTTCCCAAGATAAAGCAGCGTATAATATCTCTGTAATTTTCCATCCATCCATTCAGTCTCATACACTCAGCATTTACTATCATCAGCTTTATTGTCTCTTCCAATGCAAACAGCCCTGCAGCACAGCCTTTATCTTCCCCTCCTTATCTCCAGGCTTCCAGGCTGGGGGAGCCCTCTGGAAAAAGTGAGATTTTTCTCAAAGAGAAACATGATTGCAGGCAGTTGACTTCAGATAGGCCCTACTACTTCTCACTTTTGTAGTGGAGAGGCAACCCCGTTAGGAGCTCATGTATTTAAGTGGAATGTTTCAACAGCTGGAAAAAACCTCATCCTGCTAGTGAAAGTGAGGGAGATTCACATGGATGCAGCCAGCAGAAACCAGGAAAGCTGTGTGGCCCGACAAAATGGAGGCATTGCCTGGTATTTGTTTGGAGCAGGGCTTTCTGGCAGTTTTCCCCAGTCAGAGGCTCCCTTCCTCATGGTGCCACATTCACCAGCAACCAGAACAGGAGAGGGCACCTCACGTTTTCTTTCCTGATGAAAGCAGACTCCAGGGCACAGGAAGCCAGGAAGCATTTCTGGAAGATGCAGGGAAACAGAGCAGAAGCTCCTCCAGACCATTGCTGGTGTCCACAAGGGCTCAGGGAAGGATGGCAGGCACCGCCATGCAGTCCATGCTCAGAGCGTGAGGATCGTGGCGCAGAGTTTGTACTGCTCTGCGTGCTGGAAATTGTATCCACTTGGTTCACTTTCTTTAGAAAGTCATTCAAAAGCATTTGGAGAAGCTGAAAGAAGCCTTGACTTGAAAGAGGAAGTGTGGATTGAAATCCTAAATGCTTTCAATACTCTAAGTCCACATGTGAAGCATGATTTAAACCGAGATATGTGTTGCCTAACTCAGATGATTGCAGTGACAGTTACATTAACCTCTCTGGCACCGGAGAGAAGATCACATCCCACTAATACCAGCTCTAAACAACAAAATACATGCCAGTTGAAAAGCTAACACGCAACTGGCATTACCTCTGTTTTCTCTCCAGGCTGTGCCAAGGTACTCTTTTCTTACGAAAGCTTGATCCAGCTCAATTTAGCAAAAAAAATAAAAGGTAAAAAAACATCAATTTTCTGAGTCTGAATCCCAGCACTTGGCAAGCTGCACCCCGGCGAGTACTTCTTGAAGCAGGACATGTCTTGTTTGCTGGAAAAGCTTAAACTCCAACACCTCGGGGTGCATTATTGCAGGAACTTTTTATCACGAGGGAGCAGTTTCCTGAAATCATACGGTGAAAAGGGTGTGGGAAGATATGGAGTCTTTCTTCCACTCTGCCCTGGTGAAAATACCTTCTGCAGGAGCAAGATTACTCACGTGGCAGGTTAGACTTATGCTGCAGCCCTCTTGTTCTGTGGGCACATAGCATCACGAACCACAGCTGAAATCTGGCCTGTCTCAAGGTCAGTAGAAATGAGCCACCTGGTACTCTGTTGTAAGGGACACTTTGACCTGCTCCTATATTGGGAAAGGCCAAGATTAAGCAGAGCTTGAAGACTGAGTACATCCTCGAGGTCTAGAGTGCAGCAGGACCTCTAGGACCGGATCCCATGAAAGCAGAGATGCCATAATACAATGCTGAGGGGTGCTATATAAATATGTCATTTCCAGTGACTCACTCTTCCCACAGATTCTTGTCTGTGCCTTGTTGCTATTAGTGTTAGAAGCAATTTGTGGGTGAGACGGTGTTTCACCAAGGACAATATCTGTGATTCAACACTTTCTCCCATCCTGCTTCTTTGAGAGCACGTAAAAGAGACATTTGGGTAGAAGACACATTTTGTAGTTCCTCCAGAGGGTGTGATTGCTGGATTCTCGCTTCCCTGACCCAAACCTTGTTGCTTATCTGTACTGTGGCTCTGCCTGGAAGTTCCAGCTGAAACTCAGGTGGTGTCTGTGCTGGGTGCTGTACACAGACGTGCCCCAGACGACACCCTGGAGAGAACAGGCACCAGGCTAATGCATATTTGCAAACTCTTCTTCTCTCTCTATCACACCCCTCCACACATCACCTTTTTTTTGGAGTAAACGTCCCCATTGCCTGTTCCCCACCCTCCCAAATGAGAACTGCTGAAATTGCCTGACTCCGTGGCTCCGGATGAAGCTGTTGCTCTGAGCGAGTACAGACAGACAGAGCGATTGCCATAGCAACAGAAGTTATGTGTGAAATCCCTGGGAACCGGTCCTCCTCCTCCTCCCCCACCCATTCAGGTCTCTTTTCAGATTTCTTTCCCCTCTTTTTTTTTTTTCCCCAAGGTGCCAGTGTCAATTCATTCCCTGTGCTGAACACCTGGGGAGATGCTTTGAAAGCAGCCCGCCGGGTGACGATAGCACGCCACCAATTACCGCAGCGCCAGGACAACTCTGTGGAGCATCATATTGGAAAAGTGCACCCTGCTGGGTCTTGGGAAAGTCTTAATAAGGCAAATTGAAAGAGGGCAGACAGTGGGAGGGTTGCTGCCTGCATTTAGGACCTCAAGGGCATACAGCAAATCCGATCCTGATCAGATCTGCGCTGAACTATTTACTTTTTGAGACGCTAAGTCAACAGATGCGCATCAAAACAAATTAAAACCATTTAACATCAAGCTGCTAATGGCTAGAACCACACAAAATAATGCAGGTTATTAACCCCATAATAAGGAGCTCATTAAAATGGGAATTGCCAATTAGGTTACTTAGGAGTTCCATTAGGAGAAATACAAGCAACAGAAAAACCACTGAATATTTGCCAGTTGCTGGGTGCAACACATTGCAAAGACTGATGGCCGGGGAGATGTGTCCAGCTGGTGTAGACTGGCAGCATTGCCAAGGGCTGAAACACAACCAAACCATCTTAAACCACAACAGGACAAAGTTCAGATGTCTCATGAACTCAGACCTTGATGAGGAGCATTTTATGCAGGGAAGGCTGGAAGTTTCATTGGTGGTGAGGGTTAAGGATACCAGTGCTACCACTCACATTTGTGTTTGTATTGACATTAAGCTTCCCTTGGCAAGAAATGCTTTCTTCAGATCAAAGGGTGCATATTTAAGCACCCTTTGGACATGACAATCAGCCCAAAACTTACCGAAAGCTTTTTATGTTGTAATCTCTGACAAGAGAGACATTTAATAGGACAGCTAAAAGCAGCATGACCTTGCATGTAGACATCCTCGAACTGCTTTGGAGAAGAGTTTTACTACTCTACTCTGTGACCTGCAATTTCCTATTTCTCACAGCTCTGGGGTTTTAACTTATTCTTCGCAGGTACTGGCACTTTCATATCATCTGGAGGGAGCTGGCAGCCTCTCAGAGCTTGCTTTGCTTTCTATATGTAAAAATATATTTTCCCCGACACACCGAAAATGGCATGCACAGAAGAGACCTTCAAGCTTTATTTTGTTGCTGTATAAAAGCAGCACAATAACGTCCTCATGTYGAAATCCCCATTTTCCAAATGGCATCCATCTTGCTTTCCCACTCACACTTGAGCAGATTTCAGACATCACARAGTCACGGAATATGCTGAGTTGGAAAGGACCCACAAGGATTACTGAGCCCAAGTTTTAGCCCTGCACAGCACCATCCCCAAGAATAACACCATGTGCCTGAGACTATCACTCATACACATAACTCTCACAAACCCCAGACTTGAGCTGAATGGTCCAAAACAGGCTTTTAGGGATATCAAGAATGGGACAGATGTTTAAAGGTTTCTGACTTTATAAAAATACTTTAAAAAAAAWAATCCAAATTTTCCTTTCTTATGGCAGAGAAAGCTGCAGAGTGTCAGGTGTTTCATAAGATGGGAGAAGGAAGAAGAAAGATGCTGCAGGAAAGGCTGGGGTGATGCCTGAGTGCATGAGGAGGGGTTTATGGCAGACACAGTTTCCTGARTCTCTCTTAAAGCATCCAAAAGGGGCACTTTTTTCTCAGGAAAGGAGCCAGCATTGACCCTGGGAGGACAGCAGCTGTGATAACCCCCCTCTGTGTCACAGCTGAAGGGACCTACACTACCTACACCTATACTTCAGGAACCACATTTCCCAGGGATATGAATTACTGTCAGCCTAAATGCCAGTATTCCCACAAGCACTGAACTTCAGGAGAAGCTACAATTARTCCAGTAAGCCACTTTCCACTTTGACAACACCCATCTTTATCCATGCTTTAGCTTCATCTCCTCTCAGCAATGGGGAATCTCTGCAGTGCCCAGCTCGATAGCATGTCAGGATATATCCCACTATGAGTTTATACTGCACAGCCCAGTCCTGRGGTGAGCTTARCTGGGAAAGTGGATTTTGCTGTACTGGAATGCCACTCCCACAGTTGACACACATTTGGGAAAGCTGCATTCCAGCCCCTCCTTAGGCCAGCTTGCAGTCCCTGTTGAGAGCCCCTCTCAGGGTGCTTGGTTCCTCTCATGGTACCAACAACCGTCCCAAAGACACCTGGGGAAAACGAACCAGGATGGGGAAGAACACACAGGAGTTAACTGCTCCATCCCAAAGCATCATTAGTCCCTGACAGCCCCCTCCAAGATCCCGTGGGGAACGTCGGGGTGTGGAGATGAGAGACYACACAAGAGACCAGCACATGGCAACTCCAGGCAAGCGCAAAGCCCTGCCGCATCAGGGCTTTACACGAGACCAATGTGYGTGTACTTCTTTTTGACATAACTA
This sequence comes from Amblyornis subalaris, assembly GCA_018881555.1. Taxonomy (NCBI): domain Eukaryota; kingdom Metazoa; phylum Chordata; class Aves; order Passeriformes; family Ptilonorhynchidae; genus Amblyornis; species Amblyornis subalaris. The sequence continues at coordinate 3,133,735 of JACAXG010000096.1, read as the reverse complement.
GACTGGCACTTCAAGGGGAAGAATTACGTGAGGATATCAGCAACAGCTTTATGCAGCCCAAGGTGAACATTCGAAAGTTATTTATTAGGCAAAACTGTGCTTTGAACAGTCAGCAAATCAAGGTCATCGCATTCAACAGAATCACAAAGAACAGCAAAAGTGCTAAATCAGTATGGTCATATATTTACAGTGAATAATTTAAGCAGCGCCAGAATTGAAGCCAAGATTTTCTTCAATCCTTTGAATTTAGCTGTTTTCAGAACCTCTCAAAATGGTAAATTATGTTCTATCCCACTGGTCTTACGGAAACTCAGTCCCTCCTGTCATCACTTTGTAAGGGATATTTGCCTTAAAGAGTGGAGAGAGATCCTTGTTCTCTTTTGTCTTCTCCCAGATGTTAACTTTTGCCCATATGCTTACTGAGGACACAAACTGAGATAAAAAAGGTTTTACTAGCATTGTGCAAGAAAGCATTAAAAAGATGTTAAGTATATTTAAAATTAGAACTGTGCTGYAATCTCAGCTGGTATAGATTGACATATTTCCAATTGGTATAAGGGATCTATGCCAAATTACATCAGCTGGCCACAGCATAAGATGTTAAAACCAACTGGAAAAACTCATCTGATATTTAAAAGCAACATATGGAGCAGCAGAGACTTCAGGAAGATACTTCATTTAGGGTATTTTGAAAACAGAATATGTCTTACAGTAGTGTGGAAGGAGGTGTATCCACTTGCATCTATTAACTACTATGTGCAGTAATTATAATTTAAGTCTTGCTAATATTGCTTCACATGTTACTTAAAGTTCATTGTCATGGTCTTCTGGGGTAAATGAGTAGAAAGTGAATGATGCATTGTCACATGTGTGTCTAGGAAAAACGAATTTTAAATGAAAGAACAGAAATGCTGACCCTGGCAGGACTTGCTTTTGCAACGCAAATGCTATGGCTCATAAAGAATATGTACAAAATATTGTAAAGAATATGTACAAAATATGTACATTGGAGAGAGACTATTTACAAGGGCAGGTAGTGACAGGACAAGGGGGAATGGCTTCAGACTGAGAGTAGATTTAGATTAGATATTAGGAAGGAATTCTCCCCTGTGAGTGTGCTGAGRMCCTGGCACAGGCTGCCCAGAGCAGCTGTGGATGCCCCATCCCTGGGAGTGTTCAAGGCCAGGCTGGATGGGGCTTGGAGCAACCTGATCTGGTGGAAGGTGTCCCTGCCCATGGCAGGGGATTGGAACTAAATGATCTTTAAGGTCCCTTCCTGCCTGGGCCATGCTATGATTTTATGATTCTATGAAAATGTAGAGACTCTAATAGCCACCAAATTTGAGGAAACTGTTATGCAGTTGGCACAGAGGCTGTGCCTCACAAACTGGTCACTGTGAACAGCCCTACCTGCCTGAATGTGTTCAGCATGCACATATTCAGCAAAGTAACCTCAAGAGGACATCAATATAACCCGGACTACTCCGCTGAGGCAGGATCTGCCTCACCTTTGGTTTACATGGGAGTTCCACCTGCAAGCTTATGGATGCTGAAATGCAGAAATGGTGCTGTTTGTAGAACAGACACCGTGAGAGGACAGCACACACAAACCTGGGGGAAGAGCCTGCTTTCTCACTCTCCTTGGCAGCAGGTTGAAGAGCACAGTGCGTATTTTGTAGTGATTCAGCATTTGACTACCTTAAAAAAAAATTCAGTATTTCCAACTCTGTTTCCCTTATGTCTTTTTAATCTTTTAAAGAAGCTGCAGTGATGAAAGCTTTATTGTAAAGATTGGTGTCATCTATAAATGAAAAGTACAACTGATTGTTCTCATAAAAGATGAGCCTGCTACTGCTACAGGGTTTACAAAGGAGAATTATATTAGTTCCTGTGAAAAATTCAGAGGGGGCATAATGTTAAAATGTGTTTTGTCAATAGAAGTAATGCTGAGGCAGTTCAAAGTTTGGCAAAAATTTTCAACTTGGCTGAAGATCTCATGCTTTATCAATATACTCAGGTCTACACATTGAGCCCATCACAGACCTGCTCTGAAACCCAGAGGTTTCAGAGTGCTCTGTGTCAGGTCACTTAACAGCTTAAGAACAGAAACAGAAAGGGACATGTATCAAACATAAATCAAAAGTGGCATCAATATTGCCAAGAACTCCTGGTTTGCAAGCACTGACACCTCTCTTTCCATCCCATTGATTAAAATAAACTCATGCAGGCATGGATAAGAGGCACTGAAACCGAAATATTAAACTTTCTTTTCCTATTAGCTGGCAAGAGGAGATGGAGGATAATTTGCCTCAGAGATGTCTGCAGCTCAGCCCCTGCAGAAAGCTGGATACAAGGGCACAGCAGACACCTAAGCAGGGACTTTAGGATTTAGTTCCTTATGAAATTGAAATCTGTGTATGACCTTGTGGGAATGGTTTGGGTGGAAGGACCTAGGTCACTATCAGCCTGCTCCCTGGTGACTGCACACCTTCCAGGGCTGCTGATCACACTGAACCTGACGGGTGCAGCGACAGTTATGTGTGAGCCCCTTCGCATTCTGGCAGAGCCATTTTTTCATACCAGATTGTCACATTGTGGTAAGTTCTCCAGCAGGAAGGGTTAATTTCCCTGCCTGGTTGGCAAGACTGATGATTCTTCATGTTTTGACAATGACCATAGGAGGGCATGTGAAGAATTGCTCTGCAGAGTTCTTTGTCCAAAGACTCTGGTGACTGACACAGATTAGACTCCCAAGTTTCAAGCATCTGAAATTGTCTGAGATTCCTTCAGGCCTGAATGTGGCCCTGAGTGTCCTCCAGGCAGCAGAACCTGCTCACCACCACCACAGCACTGACTCGGGCCCGCAGCACACTAATTCTGTGTTTTTAGCCTTATACGGCTAAAAACCAGTGAAGATCAAAGGCAAATCATATGCATTATGTACAACAAAATGACTGGTTTATACCATTATGTTTTGATTTCCTCAGGAAAACCGGGACAATTAAAGGCAGGAAGGAAGATCATAAATTTGAAAGGAGACATGGGGATCACCACTCACCTGAATAGGAAGTTTTAAATAGTCTATCATTGACTCACCACAATTTGGAAACAGGATAGCTTACACTTTTATTCTTGCTTGCAAAGCATAGAATAGACATGATACTTATGACTTAAAATAGGATTATGGTAATCTGTACCCAAAAATTCATAATACCTGTATTAGTTTTAATTATATGTGTTACTCTTTCAGGGTGCAGACATACGGTGAATAATAGCTGGTTCTGGGGACCATTATGGGAAAATGAAGAGTTAGTCTGCAGCCTTTCAGTCACAATAAACTCTCCATCACAAGACTTGGCTGCTTACTAAACCACTCAGCCTCTAACACATTACCCACACCTAGGCAGATAAATATGACTCTTAAAACCAGAGAGGCAGATACATGTAATATCTAGTTAGCTGTGCTCTGTAACGGTTGTTTTCTGTAATAGTCTTCCTTTGTATGAAAGAATATGTTGGAATGGCTGAAATGAATACAAATACCAATAATATTCAAGTCCTTAATCAAGATGAGGTACTCCACTGTGCAGGAGGTTGTGCATCTTTATATTAAATCTTCTCTTCATCTCTCCCCATTATCTAATAGGTAGAACAGATGAAGTGTGGAGAAGGGTAGTATTATCCTTATCTCCTGATAGAGAACTGTTATACATAGGTGTAGGAGGATTGAGTAACTTGAGTTCTGGAAAACTGGGCTAGGACTGGGAACTAACCTCGGACTACTCGCCCCATCATCTCAACCACGAGCCTGCCCTTCCTCTCATTTAGTAACACCACAGTGGAGTGCAATTTGAAGATTAGACAATGACACATTTCCTTTGAAAACGTAAAATTAATTTGAGGTCCTTGATTACTAGTCCCAAATCCAACGATTTTTCACATATCTGCATATTCCCATTGTGATCGTTTCTCTGAAACAATACATTGCCTAGTCAGGGTAGCAGCACTGGAGCTTGGCATGCCCCTTAAAAATTATTTTCGATGGCTTGTAGCTACTGTACACACATGGCCTTTCCCTGAGAACCAGGCTCACAAGGCAGCTAACTCAGCCAGCACTTGAGCAAGATGGTGCCTTACGACGGCTCTGTGCAGCCCAAACACGCTTCTGAAACAGGCACGGTAACCACAGATGAGCAGATCCCAAATGTTTTGATAGACAGAGCCCCATAAAACATCGAGTCAGAACCTCGGCAGCCCACAGACAGCCAKGACTTCAGCGGCTGCCTCAACCTGTATCCAAGCAGCGGCCCACGCCAGCCGAGCGGTGGGAGGGAGTTTCTCACCCCCTTCCTCCGGAGCTTCCGTCAGTGTTGCTCCGGCGCTGCTCCGGGCACTGGAGTGGAGCTGTGTGATCGCAATGTGCTCTCACCCTCCCAAACACGGGGGCGGATTTCACGTCGCTTCCGTGTGGCGAAAGCCTTTCCACGGAGAAGAATTGCCAGGAATTCCTTAGCCTGCCGTGAGAGGCACCGCCAGAGCYGCGAGGTGAAGAGCTGCCACCTGTGGCGGAGATCAGATAAGAACCAGGAGGGTCTCTGCTGGGTGCAAATTCAGGAACAGAGGGCCTGCTGCAGGCACATCCTGCCGCGGGCTCCCAAAGGCCCCGTGTTAATGAGGGCTTGGAGAYGATGTGTGTGAAAACAATGAATTTGGTAGTTGGCCATGCGCACTTTGAGATTTCTGGATCATAATTTGCACTGTGAATCTCAGCCAGAATTCAGTGGGCAGACAACACAGAGAAATGGGAACAYTGGTAGAACAAGTCATCCAGCAGTTTTGTAAGGAAACGAGTGAAATTCCCAATAAGTCCTCTCGTATTTTCCAGATTGGGTGGTGTGGTCCACAGAGGAAGGAGGGACACTGTGAGATGATGGACAAAACTAGGATTCAAGTGTAGCATTAATCTCCTGTCTGTGGTAAAAATCTAGTTGAGGTTGTGAGCTAACAGGAGTTAAGTCCTTGAGGTATGGCAGTGTAGCATATCTTTCTCCCAGTCCCCACATTGGAGATCCACGGTACTTTCGCAGGGATATCAGGAGGAAGGTGAGATTTMTCTCTCCTCTGGCCCACATTAATTAGTCTCCAAGAAAGAACAAATGGCACCACTGCAAAGGACATCTGCAATCCTTGTGCTGGGACTGGTCTTCTCCATGTCGTAATTTATGTCTTTTTCTTTACCTGCCCGACGTTTGCCTTGCTAGTCCCTGTCTGTGCCCATCTGAAGTGATTTAACCCCGTGCCACTGGGATTTTCCACCTCTTCCACAGCAACGTTCCTGCCGCTCACTATAACACTTTCCCCCAGTATTCAAGATCTGATGATTTTGCTTTCATTTTCATGTCTACTGGCTCAAGGAACGTTGCCAAAAATGTGACTGTAAACATGCTGTGATCTCAGAGGCAGCAAGATGGTGACTCCATGGAGGTGGAGAACCAAACACAGGATCAGAGTGTATGGTGGTTTTAAACCCTATTTTTTGGGACAATGGAGACCTTTCCAAACCAATCCTGCTGGAGATCCAAGTCATCAGACCATTATCCCCTTCCCAGTCTGAAAATGGCCATGTGTGTAGCCCCAACATTGCTCACTGAGGAGCCCTGGTTCTCCCTCCCACTCTGCAGCATTCTTTCATGGTAAGGTTTGTCTCTATATCAGACTATACCCTGCTGCCTTTCTTTTTTTTTTTTTTTTCTCAGGCTATGTATGTGTTTATTTCCTTTGATCTTCCTAGTAAATGGGTAATTCCTTCCACCCTCTTGTCTAYACCAGTTAATCTATACCATTACCTGTTTGCCTGCACTCTTTTCAGAAGGCCCTGCCCCAAGTGGCATTCCTATTAGCACTTCAAAAGAGGATTGATCTGGGTGTTTTTMATGAATTATCAGTTGTAGCTTTCTATCAACACTAGCATCCAAGGAGCTCTTCTGGATTACTCCTCTCCAGAGCCTCTGGGGTTACTGCTTTGACCTCTCCTTAGTGAGCAATGTTACCCTGTGGATGTTTCTGCACTTAGATTTGTTCAATTTCTTGCTATTCCCACTATGTCCCACTCTTCATTTATTGAAATCCCTTTAGGATGGTGCTTCTAATAAATGATTTGCAATTCACACTCCAGCTGAGTGTTATCTTTGAATTTGATTGATGTATTTTTCTTCTCCTTCCTCAATGCTACTGCAGATGAATATAAGGTCCAACTCAGCAGAAGTCCCTGAGGAGCCCAACATGGCAATATTTATAAKCACACTCCACTTTCTATTGTAGGGGCTGATTTTAATCTCTTTCATTGTTATTCTCTGTATCCACCCTACATCTTTCTCGTAATGCTTTGGGCCCAGTCCAGCCACTATTAAAGTCAGCTGTGTCTGCATGGAATCCTTTAGGGATGGATCAGGTTCTACAGAAGTATTATCTCTGAAGAAACTGAGTAAAATTACTTACTGAAATCAAGGAGCTTTCTCCAGAAGAGAAGGAGACTGTACAACCAGTTGTCTTGTCAGACAGYGAAACCCTTAAGGGTAAATTTACTGAGTGACTCAAGGGACCATATCCCTTTTTCCTCCCACCACCATGTCCCACTATGGTGTATACTCATCCCACATGATGGATAAGCAGCTGCTTATCCTTCACTCTCCCCACCCAACACTTCCCACTCCCTGTGGTTTTCCTCCTCCCATCAACACTGGGTGTAATCTGTGGAGCCTATCACTTGGGTGCAACCTCTCCTCTTAATGTGACCTCTCTGTGTGCGACACATTTCTGTTTTCCTCCTCCTGCAGAACAGCTAATAGTACATTCTGACTATTAGAGACCAAGTTTCACCTGCAAAGGATGTCAAGTTAATTGATCTGTAATTCCCCTTTTGGAAAAGAAGCGTGATGTTTTCCCTCTGCCAGTCACCAGGGCTCCCTCAGTTCTCCAGGAGCACTTGAATATAATGGATAATGGGCCTAAGAGTTTTTCTGCTAATTCCTTTAATACCCTTGGGTATGTACCATCTGGCCCTCTGTGCCGATTTGAATGCATTGTGCTCTTTATATTTCTTTGCTGTTTCTTTAATGATTTTGCTAACTCTTAGCTCCCAGCTTCTTGGCTTTCCTTTGATTGCTCATTGCACACAATGTTTTTAAAGGAATTTTAGGAAACTGGAATAGGCGATGTTTTTTTCAGCTCACTGTATCCATGGCAGAAATAAAACTCACTTTTTAAATTAACCTTTCATCAAGAAGCATTGTGTCTTAAAAGTTTGAGCTGCRATTATTACCTTTTGTCCTATCTCAGCAAGACTGCATTTACAGACCATTTCCTGCTATTTGAAAGAGAAAGGCATGCAAGAGAATTTTCTCTAAGAGCCTAGATCCAAGTCTTGTCTTCTCGACACTGGTAGGGAATTTTCCTTCTTCCTGTTGCGTCCCATTTTCTCTCTCTGCAAGTGCATTTATGTGACCCTGCTTACATCCTTCAGATACTTGTAGACTCATGTCTGCTATTTTCTTATCTCTTCACCAGCTTACATCTAAGCATCACTCAATCTTCATGAATCAAACCCACACCAAATGATCTGATCATGTCTCTACTCTCCTTTGAGGCCCCTGATTTTACAGTGTTTGGCATTGGAATTCCAAGAAATTAACAGCAACCTTCGCTCTGTATCTAAGCCAGGCAGGTTAGGGTGATGCCCACTGAGGATGGCAGGGAATTTCACAATGCCAGCTGGCTGCCAGAAGTTACATGTCGATTCTYCTCCTAAATCACCTCCCAGCTTTCCTTAACATGGCTGCTTCTCAGTGTCCTTTGGGGATATTTTTCCCTGAGTGCTGGTAGTCTATATTATTCCGCTTTCATGATGTTATTTCCTGGCCACATTCCTGATCTCTGTAGATGCCACAGGGTAAATTCTCTGTTCAATAACASTCAAAACTCCTCCCACTTTAGCATCAACCCCATCTTGCTCTACTATGCATGTTCCCTGCTTACTTGCATGTGACCTGCTTTCATTCTTCTCCAAATTTTCTTTCTATTATCCAGTATTCTTCCCAGAATATTTTTCATTTTAAATGGCTTCTATAGGATTTCCATTTCCTTTTTTTAAAACAAACAAGATTTTTTTTCTCCTTTCTACACAGGCATATTATACACAACAGGTTTATACCTGTCTAACTCTGATACATGCTGTCCTTGACATAGGTACAGACAACGATGGGTCTGCCCACATGCTGAAAGATGGAGTAAAAGGTAAGTAAAATTCATCGGATGAAGCAACACAAGGCAGCACAACTACCAGGGCATGGTCACAGGGTGGTTTTAGCTTGAATGTGCATCATTCCCTGCACAGTCCTCTGAGGTTGGAAGGGGACAGTCTCCTTCTGTCTTGCTTTTAGGTGGCATTAGATGAGGGTAGTTGTTCTTGCCTTCCCTTCACCCTGACTTTGGAAAATTGTCATGGCATGGACTCCAGCACTCCATTCCTCTGGCACATCCAGCGAGGTGGTGTCTGGATATGGACTAGTCCATGCCTGTCAAAACGCTGGATGGGAAGCAGAGCGGGATAGGACACTCGATAACTTCCCTGAGCCTTCAGGCTACAGAGGAAAAATGACCCCCTATTTTTCTGCAGAGACAATAAACAAAAGGCTGCATTAAAACCTTTGTTTGCAGGAGATCATGAAGATTTCAGCGATACCATACTCCCCTGCCGGAGGAGGGATTAAGAGTGTTACAGAATAGATTTACAAGCCCTGGAGAGAGTAAGTATCCAACGGAAATCTTTGGCAATCCCCTTCCCTTCCTCCTCTGAGTCTCACCCTGGCTTCTGGTAACACTTAGAAAAAAACCACCAGCTCTTGCTTATTTTAATGTGTTCTCTATTTTACCCTGAACCCAAATGAAACATCAAAGGTCTGGCTCAAGCACTTGCAAGTAAAAATAGCTCTAAGGCCAAYATATTTAAGGCCCTTGAATGATATCTCTGAAATAAGTCATCCTAAGCCCATGAGAGCGGAATGGTGCTGTTTGTTGAAGGAATGTGCRTGGTGCTGATATTGGGCAGTACTGACATGTAAAGAGCAATGAGTGATACTGCAGAACAGAAGGAAGGTGAGGAAAGAGGCATGAAGCCTGCATTACACTGTATTGTGGAAGAAGAGCAAAATAYATTTAAGATAAAAGCCAGTTTCAAGCTGCCTTTATTTTCTTTCCAATCTGATCCTTCTCCTCCCTTCTGAGAAATTTAGATTTGGATGTGTCTTTCTTGGTACACGAGGGAATGGTAAATCTTGGTGAATCCTTGGTACACGGGRGCATGACCCTCCCTCTCCCACAAAGTTCTGCAACTTGTTTATAACCATCCAGGACTCATTCATTCCCTGTGACGTGCCTGTTTTTCAAGCAAGATGAATCAAGGCTATGAAGGCAGCAGGCACATCCCATGTATTCCTTTTGAATCAGCCTTTTGTCTCCATTGCTCTGTGTTTGAATAAAACACTATGCTTTTGTTCTTTTCTTCATCACTATTAACTTCTCTCTTAAATGCCTTTACTTCACAGGTAAACAATATTTTCTCTTTCCATCTTCTAGTAACAAGGGGCAGTCATTAATCCATACTGCCTTTACATCCGCTCTTTCTCAATGAAATCAAGGAGAGCTTGAGCCACTGTGGTACCGATACGAGGTGGAATTTTCTAGAATAGGTCAGTGTAAGTCCTGTCTTCTTTGACCTGGTGTTTTTCATCACCGTTTTTCAGCAAATGGTTCCCAAACGCAACATTTCTATTTAGTCTTTCTCAGATATGATGGAGGTTTACCATCTCAGGATGTAAACACAGGGTATTCCACAGATTCCTGCCTGTCCTGGCCAGTCCTGGCCTGTCCTGGCAGACAATTTGTGAAATCTCTTGAGTCATGAAGGAGGCTTTCTCTACTAGGATGGTACTTGAAAGAATTTGGAAACTATACTTGATTTTAAGAACACACATCCTTCAAGGGCTGATGCACAGACAAACCCACTGAAGTGAGTGTGTCCTCATGGCTCACCAGTGAGGAACAAGAACATGACCATATGAATCAGATGCAGGTTTCAAACCACTGTCTGTGAGCAGTGCAGTTGAGAGTCCCGTTAGCTGAACCAGAGAAGAGGACAATAATGGGTCGAAAATGGCCAGATACACAAGGGGCAAGTGCTGGAGGGTGTGAAAAAAAGACTCTTAAGCAGCCCTCAAGGCTGCTCTATTAACATGAGGGCTTGCTGCAGTTATTTAGGCAGGATGAACAAGATAAAAAGGGCTTGTTGGTGTTGGATGCTGAGGCAGTGTTTAAGACATCCCTGACTCACAGCTCGCAAGCTGGGACTCGTTTTGCAAGTTCAGTCCCTGTTCAGATAGGATCAGGGAATGTCTCTGGGCTGGATTGCGAAGGAAGCAGTCTTGCCAAATATGCTCTGCCCACAGCACCGTCCAGACCCGTCAGATGATATTTCTTCTAATTTTACTAATGTATGCTTGGCCCCAATTCCACGCTACCTGAGGCTACAGCCGTAATGAAAACACAGCACACATGCTGTGGGTGGGTGCAGGCAGCCGGTGGGAGTTGAGGCACGTGAAAGTGAAAAACACAACCCTTTCTTAATTGCAGCATAGAAATCAAGAAATAATATTCTGCTGATTCCTTTCCCTCTCCCTCTCTCTCTGTGGTACACCTTCTCCCACAGCCCTGTCTGTCTCTGGAGAAGGTGACAGCAGGTTTCCTCCGTACATAGATTGTTCCACACCTGAGCAACGCTGAKATTTTCAGGCATAAGTGGGCTTGTAATGCCACACACAGCTTGTGTTCAGGTGTGGCTCCTACACCAGGATCATCCCACGTATCCACCTTGTGGGTYATGCTGGTGGATGGGGTGTTGGTGATCTAATCCCTACCCGAGAATGAAGCCATCAGGCTGCTGTCTTGCCATGGTCCTGCAGGACGAACACTCCTGGAATGGAGTGAAAAAACCCTGGGCACACATTTGTCTCCTACCCATGAACTGCTTTCAGTTTCAYGCTTTTTCCTTCTAGTGGAGGTGGGTTGGGTTGCAGCTCCAGGCTGGGTGAAAATCTCACTAAGCTCCTCATGGGTTTAGAAAAGTTGGACTTCTTTGAGCCACGAGCCCTCCTGAATACAGCAAATTAAAACAACATCACTGCTRCGTGTGTGAAAAACAAACTAAAACAGAGGCCCCAGTGAAGGCTTGGGATTGTYGGGGAAAAGAAAAGGTAGCCTCAGGGAAGGGGCAGAGGGGAACTCCTTGGTGCAGCCCTTGTTTCTGCTCTCAGGATGCGAACGCAGGCACTAGAGGGATACTCCATCAGAATATGTTGAGGTCCTAATACCAGCCTCACCACTGAAACCAGCCAGCCATTGCAGCTCTTGACCTCCCTGCCACACTGTCCCACTAACCTGTACCCCTGATGTCACTTGTTAGGGGCCACCTGGTTCTCTGACAGCTATTCCCACTGGAATCTCTTGCAGAAAGAATCAGCACGGATTAGAGAAACACATGGGTAGTACTGAGAAGGCATCTTATGTGCTGGGCAATTTGGGATTTTTATGGACTTGCAGAAGTTTCAAGCTTCTGACATTAGTCTGAATCTTTTTTCTGAGCTTATAGTGAGCATTGCAGATACCAGGAGTACTTTCAGTCTAAAAATTTATATTCATCACACATAGCACAGTCTATTTGTGTTGATTTTCAACAACAGCATTTTATTTACTGGCAGCATTTTTTGTTGGCTGATGTTTAGCAGCTCCACCTGCTGATGCCCAACCCTGCAGGATGACATGCAAGTAAAGATGATGCAAGAAATAGAAAACGGCCACTTCCTTCTTCCACTTCTGATCCATTCCACACACTTGATATATTAAGGATGTTTTTTCACTGATCTGTGCTGTCTCAGATACCTCAAAAACACTTGTCCAAGCAAAGTACTGTCGCATCAGAAGGAGTTTCTTTTCCTTGCTCTCTCCAGGGGAACCTCCACCCCTCTCTAGATGAAACACATGAGATGCTAAGGCTTAAAATTTATGGAGCCTGATTTAAAAGCCAGGATGTCTCCCGGTCTCAAGGGAAGGGAAATGACCCTTGGCTTATGTTGCAGTCACTCCTTTTCAGAGAAGGAAGTGCTAATAAGCGCTCACTTGAGGCACAACAGCTTAGTACAAATGAAGGCCAAAAAGCAGACGTGTAATTGCTGTGAGTGGGAACGGAGGAGCCAAGAAGGACACGTGAGAAGCTTCCCTTGTGAGCGGTGCTCTGTGAGCAATGCACGTCAGCAGTCACGGTACCATCCGAGACCAGAGCTACCCAACAGCCAGGACTGCCCCCGGGGTCCTGCTTCCCCTCCCAAGGCAGCTCAGTTGGAGCTGGGCATGGGGATGGGTCCATGGTTGCAGCGTGGGAGAGGAGACAGAAAGGAGAGGCAGCGCTTGGAAAAGGAAGTGCCTGAAAACACCACAGGCATTGGTAGGAATTCTGCATGGAGACAGCGCATCGCACACCCTGCAGACACGTGAGAGCCTGAGCAGCTTGAGAACAGCTCTGAAACCCCATCATGCTCACCCAGGGGAAAGCTCAGGTGGGATTTCAAAGCACAGCGCCCTCAGGCTCTCGAGAGCCCTTCCGGAAGAATATCAGAGCACTCATTCTCACAGCTTCCAGCATCTTCCCCTGCCCACAGCCTCCCTGGTGGGGACATCTCCTTGGCTGTGACACCTCTGAGTGGCCTGCCCTGGTTCCCCCTCCACACACCCCAAAATTGACCATGCTCCAGGCCCCACGGAGCACCATGCACAGAACAGCACGAGCACAACACATGCTGCAGCTGGAAGCCAGAAGGGGCTGTTAGTTTGTCTTACCTGGCGTGGCAATCCCAGACCRTTGGATTTCACACGACTACTGCATCCAGAGACTTGGTTAGGCAAAATATCTTCGTCCTCTCAAGACTGTAGTGTCTCAGTCAAAAGTCTGGGAATGGAATAGACTGATCCTACCATTATCTGATGTCTCAACAGTGGCAGAAAAACTTTTGGGTGAGCTGTGCCTCCCTGGTACCACCAGGCAACCTGCAGCTCACTACTGTAAAGGAAGGCAAAATGAATCAAGATTCTTGTTCTCTGGTCTGAGGAAAAAACAGTTTTGGATCTCAAATGGAATATATCCACTTTGACCCTCAGCAAATTAGACTCAAGGGTCCAAAGGGGATGTGGCAACATTGCCACAGAGAACTGTTGCACCACTTTTCTTGTTGCACTTCCACTTATTGCTCAAGCACGGTCCACGACCCTTTTGGCCAGGACTTGCCAGTGTTATACTGATTAAAAGTTCAGCATGACAGTGGATAACACCCTTATTAGTAACTGCTAATAGTTTCCAGACAATATGTAAAATGAACATAAGTAATTCTCAAAGACTTGATGCACAAAGGGTTGTGCATGCCATTTGAGTACCATAAATAGCTTATAAGAAAATCAGTTATGAGGCAGTAAATCTAGGAGTCCCAGGCAATAAATTCTTTTGTGTTCCTCATTTCTATGGCCTTTTCTTACTGATAAAAGGTGTCAGAAGTGTATTTGCTGTCATAGATGTACGCAAACACGCATTCCCATCAGATCTTTCAGAGATGACACTCCTCTGTAATGTCCTCATCTTACAACAGTGAGGGAATAGCAGCACCTCAGCCTCTCCCCAAGAAGCAGTACATGAATCCTGCTGTGTTTAGCATTGGTGCAGCCTCACTTTGAGTAATGTGTGCTGTTCTGGGCCCCAAAATTTAAGAAAGATGTTAAGGTATTTGAATACATCCAGAGGAAGGCAACAAAGCTGGTGAAAGGGCTGGAAGGAACGTCCTGTGAGGAGCAGCTGGGGATTTGGGGCTTGTCCAGTTTGGAGAAAAGGAGGCTAAGGAGTGAACTCGTTGGTCTCTGCAGCTCCCTGGGGAGCAGAATTGGAGAGGGAGGTGTTGATCCCTTCTCCCTGAGATCCAGTGAGAGGGAACATGGGAATGGTTCAAAGCTTTTCCAGGGTAATTTCAGGCCTGAAATTACAAAATGTTACTAAGAGGGTGGTCAAACACTGGAACAGGATTCCTTGAGAGGTGGTTGATGCCGCTTGCCTGTCAATGTTTTAGAGACAATACCCTTAACAACACGCTGTAACTTTTGGTCAGCCCTGCACTGGTCAGGCATTTGGACTGGATGATCATTGTAGGTCCATTCCAACTGAAATAGTATATTCTATTCTATTCTATTCTATTCTATTCTATTCTATTCTATTCTATTCTATTCTATTCTATTCTATTCTATTCTATTCTATTCTATTCTATTCTATTCCATTCCATTCCATTCCATTCCATTCCATTCCATTC